>JAZGLO010006654.1:6575335-6703167 GCA_036873155.1 Biomphalaria sudanica | reverse complement strand
CATTGTTGACAGCAAACAATGACAATGTAGCTTATTCTAGGCTATTAAGCTTTTAATTCTACTTTATTTAGATGTAAGTTAATTCTACATTTAGTTTTACAGTTACATTAGTTAGTGTCTACTTTAAACCTACATATATTAACTAGTTTTTTATTATGCTAACATTTTAGTTTAAATCTGTATTTTTAAGCAAACAGAGGCATTGTTGACAGCAAACAATGACAATGTAGCTACTAGGCTATTTAGCTTTTTAATTCTACTACATTTAGTAATAAATTTTAAATAGTTTACGTCTACTTTAAACCTAAATATATAAACTAGTTTTGTATTATGCTAACATTTTAGTTTAAATCTGTATTTTTAAGCAAACAGAGGCATTGTTGACAGCAAACAATGACAATGTAGCTTTTAGGCTATTCAGCTTTTTAATTCTACTACATTTAGGTTAGAGTTAAACTACATTTAGTATTAAATTTTAAATAGTTTACGTCTACTTTAAACCAGCATTAATTTACTAGTTTTATATTATGCTAACATTTTAGTTTGAATCTGTATTTCTATTTCTACTACATTTTACTACATTCTACATTTACTTTTAAAGTTACAATCTTAATGTCTACTTTAAACCTACATTTAATTACTAGTTTTTCATTATGCTAACATTTCAGTTTTAATCTATATTTTGAAGCAAACATAGGCATTGTTGACAGCAAACAATGACAATGTAGCTTATTCTAGGCTATTAAGCTTTTAATTCTACTGCATTTTGGTTTAAGTTAATCTTCATTTAGTATTAAATTTTTAATACTTTACTTTTACATTTCATTTGCACTTATTTACTACTTTTATATTATGCTAACATTTTAGTTTCCATCTGTATTTTTATTTCTACTACATTTAGGGGAAAGTTAATTCTACATTTAGTTTTACAGTAACATTTGTTGTTAGTCTCTACTTTAAACCTACATATAAAAACTAGTTTTGTATTACGCTAACATTTTAGTTTAAATCTGTATTTTTATGCAAACAGAGGCATTGTTGACAGCAAACAATGACAATGTAGCTACTAGGCTATTTAGCTTTTTAAATTCTACTACATTAAGTAATAAATTTTAAATAGTTTACGTCTACTTTAAACCTACATATATAAACTAGTTTTGTATTATGCTAACATTTTAGTTTAAATCTGTATTTTTATGCAAACAGAGGCATTGTTGACAGCAAACAATTACAATGTAGCTACTAGGCTATTTAGCTTTTTAATTCTACTACATTTAGGTTAGAGTTAAACTACATTTAATTTTAAATTTTAAATAGCTTACGTCTACTTTTAACCTGCATTAATTTACTACTTTTATATTATGCTAACATTTTAGTTTGAATCTGTATTTTTTTTTTCTACTACATTTAGGGGTAAGTTAATTCTACATTTAGTTTTACAGTTACATTAGTTAGTGTCTACTTTAAACCTACATATATTAACTAGTTTTGTATAACGCTAACTCTTTAGTTAATATAACATTTAGAGAGGAGGAAGACATCATGATGGAAAAGAAGAAAGGCACTTTTAAGCTCTAAAAGGTCCAAAAAAAGAGGAGCGCAGTTTAACGTCATGTCTCGGGACATTACAATTAGTTTAATGTTCACTATCATATTTTCTTAATATTAAGTTTTTCTAATACATTAAGATGTAAGTTAATTCTATATTTAGTTTTAAAGTTACAATCTTAATGTCTACTTTAAACCTACATTTAATTACTAGTTTTTCATTATGCTAACATTTAAGTTTTAATCTATATTTTTAAGCAAACATAGGCATTGTTGACAGCAAACAATGACAATGTAGCTTATTCTAGGCTATTAAGATTTTAATTCTACTACATTTTGGTTTAAGTTAATCTTCTTTTAGTATTAAATTTTAAATACTTTACATTTATATTTCATTTGCACTTATTTACTAGTTTTTTATTATGCTGACATTTTAGTTTGAATCTATATTTTTAAGCAAACAGAGGCATTGTTGACAGCAAATAATGACAATGTAGCTACTAGGCTAATTAGCTTTTTAATTCTACTATATTTAGGTTAGAGTTAAACTACATTTAGTATTAAATTTTAAATAGTTTACGTCTACTTTAAACCTGCATTAATTTACTACTTTTATATTATGCTAACATTTTAGTTTGAATCTATATTTTTATTTCTACTACATTTAGGGGAAAGTTAATTCTACATTTAGTTTTACAGTAACATTAGTTAGTTTCTACTTTTAACCTAAATATATAAACTAGTTTTGTATTATGCTAACATTTTAGTTTAAATCTGTATTTTTAAGCAAACAGAGGCATTGTTGACAGCAAACAATGACAATGTAGCTACTAGACTATTTAGCTTTTTAATTCTACTACATTAAGGTTAAACTACATTTCATATTAAATTTTAAATAGTTTATGTATACTTTAAACCTGCATTGATTTACTAGTTTTATATTATGCTAACATTTTAGTTTGAATCTGTATTTTATTTCTACTACATTTAGGGGAAAGTTAATTCTACATTTAGTTTTACAGTTACATTAGTTAGTCTCTACTTTAAACCTGCATTAATTTACTAGTTTTATATCATGCTAACATTTTAGTTTGAATCTGTATTTTATTTCTGCTACATTTAGGAGAAAGTTAATTCTACATTTAGTTTTACAGTTACATTAGTTAGTCTCTACTTTTAACCTACATATATTAACTAGTTTTGTATTGTGCTAACATTTTAGTTTGAATCCTTTTTTTTATTTCTACTACATTTTAGGTGTAAATTAATAATACATTTAGTTTTAAAGTTACAATCTTAATGTCTACTTTAAACCTACATCTATTTACTATTTTTTTATTATGCTCACATTTTATTTTGAATCTGTATTTTTTAGCAAACAAAGGCATTGTTGACAGCAAAGAATGACAATGTAGCTACTAGGCTCTCAAGCTTTTATTTCTACTGCATTGAGGTTTAAGTTAAACTACATTTAGTATTAAATTTTGAATAGTTTACGCCTACATTAAAGCTGCATGTCTTTACTGCTTTTATATTATGCTAACAATTTAGTTTGAATCTGTATTTTTAAGCAAACAGAGGCATTGTTGACAGCAAACAATGACAATGTAGCTACTAGGCTATTCAGCTTTTTAATTCTACTTCATTTAGGTTATAGTTAAACTACATTTAGTATTAAATTTTAAATAGTTTACGTCTACTTTAAACCTGCATTAATTTACTACTTTTATATTATGCTAACATTTAAGTTTTAATTTTTTTTTTTTATTTCTACTACATTTAGGGGTAAGTTAATTCTACATTTAGTTTTTAAGTTACTATAGTTAATGTTTACTTGAAACCTACATATATTTACTAGTTTAATACTATGCTAACATTTTAGTTAATATTACATTTAGAGAGTAAGAAGACATCATGATGGAAAAGAAGAAAGGCACTTTTAGGCTCTAAAAGTTCCCAAAAAAGAGGATCGCAGTTTAATGTTATGTCTCAGGGCCATTACAATTAGTTTAATGTTCACTATCATATTATCTTAATATTAAGTTTTTATACTACATTTAGATGTAAGTTAATTCTAAATTTAGTTTTAAGGTTACAATCTAAATGTCTACTTTAAACCTACATTTAATAACTGATTTTATTTTCTGCTTACATTTGTTTTGAATCTTTATTTTTAAGCAAACAGAGGCATTGCAAATTGCAAACAATGACAATGTAGCTAGAATGCTTTTAAGATTTAATTCTACTACATTTAGGTTTAAGTTAAACTACATTTAGTATTAAATTTTAAATAGTTTCCGTCTACTTTAAACCTGCATTAATTTACTAGTGTTGTATTATGCTAACATTTTAGTTTGAATCTATATTTTTATTTCTACTACATTTAGTGTTGAGTTAATTATACATTTAGTTTTTAAGTTAGTATAGTTAATGTCTACTTTAAACCTA
Organism: Biomphalaria sudanica; assembly: GCA_036873155.1. NCBI lineage: Eukaryota > Metazoa > Mollusca > Gastropoda > Planorbidae > Biomphalaria > Biomphalaria sudanica. The sequence goes on along the minus strand of JAZGLO010006654.1, from coordinate 6,699,171 downwards.
CATATATTGACTAGTTTAATAGTTTGCTAACATTTTAGTTTGAATTAAAGTTAAATGTTTTATTTTCTTATAATTGGCTGGTGTAGACCAATAACACTCTTTAAAGTAAATGCACTTTACAGTAGCACAATTGTTATGCATGTCATGGATGTGGCAATATATGTAGCCTAAGTCACAGCTGCTGCTGCTTAGCCACGGGAAATACTGTATTCCTAACTAATCTTCGGACTCAAAGACAAACATTATTACTATTGAAATTCAAATAGTTAATGTCTACTTCAAACCTAAATAAAATTACTATTATATTATCCTATAATTATAGTTTGAATCTATTTTTTTATTTCTACAAAATTGTTTATGTTTTTACATTTTGTTTTCCAATTAGTTTATATATTTTTTTAGTGTTGGCATTAAGACAGTTTTAAATAATAATAACAAGGCTACTAGACCATTTAATTTGTTTTTATTCTATATATTAAATAGTAATACATTGGTTATTTTTTTACTTATTTTTTTACCAATTAATTAATACAATTATTTTGTTAGCTCTGAGACATTTGTTTTAAATTACATTCTAATTAATATTAATTAAATTAAAATTGTATTATATTATTTTGTTTTAGTTTAAAAAGACTATCATATTAATGTTCACTATTTTATTAGCTAAATATTTAGTTTATATACTTTTAAAATGTTTTAAATGCATGGGGTGAATGGAGTGGTTTCAAAACTTAATGAGTTTTTAAGATAAGGAGATACAGTGATAGGTAATGAAGGCAGACTGAAGTAGAGAGAAGGCAGACTGAAGTAGAGAGGAGGCAGACACAATGATAGAAAAGAAGTAGGGCACTTTTGAGCTCCAAAAGTGCTAAGGAAAGAGTAGCGCAGTTTAACGTCATATCTCGGGACGGGAAGTTTTAATGTAATATTCAATTTCCAATTAAATATATATTTTTATTATTAACCTTTTTTTTTTACCCACCACTTTGTCATATTTTTTTCCACAGTATATAATATTTGTTACATTTTATGATTCTTTAGTCTGATGCTCGCTTAGTGGTTTAAATGTTTATGTTAATTTTATTATTTAGTGAAATTTTTAGTGTAGACTATATTTAAGATTAAATGCTGCTTTTTATATTGGAATTAATATTATTAAATGGGATATTGTTATGCAACTTAATTTTCCACTACACCAGATGTCTGAGCAATCACAACACAAGCCCTTGAAGCTAAAAAAAAAAGAAAAAAAAATAAATTTTAATGGGTTTTTTAAAAGTATAAAACTAATAAAAGCTTATAATACAAGCAATATATTTTACAATGATATAAACAAGCTAAAGAAATAATAATTTAATACATTATAACTAATGACATTTTAGAGTAACATAGTTTAATATTTATTACATAGTTTAATATAATTAATGTATATTACTTTAATTAAACTATTATGTTCATCATAATATAATTCATAACTTTGAGTTTGATAACTACAATGGTACATTTAGCTTATAATATAATATTTAATTGTTTAAAATAAACCCATTGTTTGGCTGTTTTTAAGCTTCAGGAGACAACCTCCAGGAAAAATCAGGAGTAAAGGCATTGGGAGTATCAACTATGACATTCCCTCCGGCAGCTTCTGCAACTGAGCTGGTGCCAAATGTAATGAGTTTGAGTTTAGGCACATTGGCACAATTTAGGTCATGTCGTGCCCGTAACCCTTTAAGGATTAATGAAAAGTGTTGCTTTGGATTACATAAGCAAAGTCAAGAGAGGGATCATAAGGCATGGGTCACCCATGATCCCTTTGACAAAGGCCTAGGAATGCCACCCAAATGTAAAGATGGCATATCTTGATTAGGGAGTTGCTGTTGGCCAATAATGTGACACTCGTATCTCAATCATAAGAAGGACAACAGAGGCTAGTGAATGCCTTACCAGCTGCTTATCAAGAATTTAGCTTTACAATAAATCTCTCCAAAAACAAAATACTAGTGCAGAAATACTTGTGAAACAACACCCTTATGGTGGAGCAGGAATTTAGTAAGGAAAAAGCCAAATTGACCTCAGCAACTAGAATCATAGTCTACAATACCTGTGTTATGAGCACTCTTCTTTATGGCAGCGAGAGCTGGTCAACATACATAAACCAAAAGAACAGATTGAATAGTTTCCACTTGCACTGCCTCAGATGTTCTGGAGGAATCATGTCTCCAACCAGGAATATGCACAGCATCTATGCTCTCCTAACACACAGAAGACAATGCTGGCTTGGACATGTCACCCACACACAAGATGGTAGAATCCTGAGAGATATCTTATATGCTGAGATTGTGGAGGCAGTCAAACCCAAGGGCTACCCAATACAAACTAGAGAGATGTCTACAAGCGAGACATGAGAACCACAGGCATCAATGAATGTATGTGGGATTTTTTATTTTTTTTTGTATGTGGGAGTGCATGGACACTGACGGTGTGACTGTGTCTGGTACAATCCTGGTGAGAGCAAAAGAAATGAAGCAGCTTTATTCAAGAGAATGAAAAAGAAAGCTGCACTATCAGCTAGCCATAAAACAGATGCATACACATGCACAGACTGTGGCAAAATCTGTCGCTCAAGCATTGGCTTGATTAGCCACACAAGATTCTGCCCCGTCTCAAGATGAAACCAAAACCAGTGACTCATATGGGCGCATCCATTGTCTTATGAGACAGAACGAACCATATACTACTGTATTTTTGATAAAGTATAGTTCTATTTTTAAAAACAACTATATTTTTAGTCTAAGACTAAGTTTGATATTTTAAAAGCTCAATCTGTATAATGATGCCTAATGTTAAATAGTTAGTAATATTTTTATGATTAGCATTTAATTTATAGAATATTGGAATTTACTCAGCACTAAAGGATACTCAACATCTCTCATGAATAGTAAATGTGGTTAATCAGTGTGCTGTTCGCACAGACAAAACTTGTCATATCTCAGAACACAAGTTGTTAATTCTTGTTCAAGTTCAGCTTTTTGAAAACATTTTAGATTATCTTTTGGTTCATATAAGAGTTGAAAAAATAACTAATAAGAGGATGAAAGTAAGCAGGTAAGAAGGAAGATAGATGAGAAAGTTACAAACAAGACGCAGTTTCTTAGAATAAATATAGATCGATGATTGATAACAATTTGTGTACAGCTTAGTTTAATACTACATTAAATTTTTATTAAAAATTTTTTTTGCCAAATTAAAAAAGGGATATTTAAATCTACTTCTAGTACAGGACATATATTTTGATATCTTGTTTTTTTTGCACATCAGCACAATTTAGGCCTGTCCTGCACACTGGTTCAGGACAATATGTTAAAGCTTTTTTTTTAAGTGTTTAAACTGAATGGTTTTTGTTTGGATAAGATTATGTAGGCCTAAGGAAGATTTTTTTTTGTACCAATCTAGTTGCTAGGGACTAAAATTTTGACTGTAAATTTAAGCTAATATTTCAGATATTGCTCAAGAGTGTGCAATATTTTTGTGTTTGTTTAATACAAAAGAAGCATTTTTTTACAAATTAACTTTTAAAATGCACATTTTTCTAATACAATAAATTAAATTATGTTAATTAAAATGTTCAAAGTGATTGTTAATAAACTTCTATGTTTTACCTAAGTTTGATAAAAACCATTTTAGAAAATGAACATACATGTTTCAGATATGCTTCATGTGCCTATTATGTACCTAATAGTTAGACTAAATTTCATCTGTTATTTCTACATCAGACAAACAAAAGTTCATTCCCAAATTATTTAGCTTAAAGGCAACCTTATTATTAGTTAGTTACTGCTTTTATAATGAAATAGTTTCTCCATGATGTTAAGTGCTAACTAAATCTGGTACACCAGATAAGCTTTAATTCAAGCCAAAATAATATAATGCATTGATGTATAACTGTATACTTAGCATGTCTATATAATAATGGCATTTTAAACTTATGTTGCAGTTTTTCAATAGTAAAGCTCAATGGAAATACAAATTTCAGTCCATTAAAACACTTTAAAAAATCTGATACTTGTACTCAAGATATATAGTACTATCCCTAAAGATTAACAAGTTAATGAACTAGTAATAATTTTCATTGTCATATCTCTAATTCACTGCTGTATTAACAGAAGAGATCTGTGGGACTACTTAATAATATGTAAAATACAAACTGACCATTAAAATGCCAACTAAATTTGGTACTTGTACATCTGATAAACATCAGTACATTCCAAACAATTAACAAGTTAATGTAAACCTAGTTATTAATTTAGTTTCCAATGTAAGCTATTTACTGTCTAAATAAATGGAAGGTATCTGTGGTATTGCTAATTTATATATATGTATGTCCTCTACCACCGAAGCAAAAGCCACCTTAACCTGCGCTATCTGTGGACAGGAGTGTCTCTCCAAAATAGGGCTCCACAGCCACATGAGGAAGTGTGCTCTGAGATGAACCATAGTCGTCCTACCACTGAAGGAGGCCAATGAATAAATATTACTTATATAATACAGACATTACTTCAAAAAAGAAGATGATTACGTCCTACGCGTCATGCATTTAGTCATGCATATTAACCAATGACTTAAATTCTGCCAAGTCACTGGTTTTTCTGGCTAGCTCAGGCAACCCATTCCATGCTCTAATAGCACTAGGGAAGAAGGAGTATTTGTACAAATTTGTCCTAGCATATGGGACGAGGAATGTGCCTTTATTTTTGTGTCTTTCAGAGTATTTTATTAAATTTTGTTTTTGTATTTGAAGATTATGGTTCAGTGTTTTATGTATAATTGCTACTTTACTTTTGAGTCTTCTGTCCTGAAGGCTTTCTAAATTTAGTGATTTTACTAATGGTGTTACCCTAGTCAAATGTGAATATTCGTTTGTTATGAATCTCACTGCTCTATTTTGTGTTTGTTCCAGTTTCTTAATGTTTTCTTGAGTTGAGGGGTCCCACACGGTGGATGCATATTCTATTATTGGCCTAACCAAGGTTAAATAACATTTTAGTTTTATGTTAACTAAATTTGGTACTTGCACATCAAATAAAAATAAATGCAATGCCAAATGATGACAAAGAAGTTAATGTACACTATTTATTTACCTTAAGCTTCAAATCTCAATTATTCGCTTCCTAACTAACAGAGCAGTTTTGCTAATTAATATATAAAACAAATACAAATGGTTCCCTTAAATGCCAAGTAATGTAGTAACTGTGCATCTGACAAACATCAGTATGATCCCAAATGTAGTAATAAGTTAATGAACACTATTTATTAAATTTAAGCTTTTAATCTCAAATATTTGCTAACTAACTTAATGGGGCAGAATGGATAACTCAAATAAAACAAACAGTCAACTAAGGTCCTAATTAAATTGAATACTTTTACATCTGACACCGATAAGTGATAAACATCATTACAATCCCAAATGATTTACAAGTTAATGTTACACTATTAAAATTAAGCTTTTTAGGTTTTGAGGTAATATCCAAAGTGTATAGTGGTATTGCTAATTATTTTGTCCACTAAACTGCCAACCAAATTTGGTACCTGTACATCTGATAAATATCAGCACAATCCCAAGTGATTAATAAATTAATGTAATGTAATTAAAACTACTAAATTAATGGGTACAACTGGTTTACCATCATGTGCTTCTACTATTTGTTTTTCAGTGTGTGTAAGAATGGAGGCATTTCATCCTAATACTAAATCTACATTTACACTTAAGTGCTTACTAAATTTGGTACTTAATCATCAGTTAATATTCAAAGGATTTCACTAAAATATTAATGTACTAATCACAAAACATTTTTGCCTTTATATTAATTATGTACTGTGTATAATATGTATGTATGTATGGTGAGATGTGTGGTCGAGAGGCTAAGTACGTTTGAACTTGGTTTAGCCTGGCTACCTAAAAAGGGGACTCAAGGTTCAACACCTGACTCGAGCAGAGTTGTGTTTACTGAGCGCCTAAAGGCAGCACGGAAAAACCTTCTCTCAGATACCCCCCTCCCCCCACCGGACCACAAATGATATTGTACCATAGCGCTCTGAGCCTGCTATAAGCATGTAGGTAGCACTATATAAAAGCAATAATTTATTATTTAATTTTTTATAAAAATAGGGTAAATTTAGCAGAATTTAACTAAGAAACACAAATCTGTTCACTAAGTTGCTAGCTAAATCTGATATTTGTATATCAGATTAACAATCCTCCTTCCGAAAAGACCAACCTGTCTGAAGTTTTTCACCACTGTAGTGATTTTATTTACTTATTTCCATGATCATTGACTAATGAGGATGTAATGTGGTCAGCACAATGATAAATCACCTTTATTTTCAGTAATGAATGTCAAGTACCCATTATGCTCAATTAAAATAAGAAGACTTTTTTAGCCATAAATCTATATGTCAACTTGAATGTAAACCCTGCCTTAAGAGAATTGTTAAAGCTAGCCTAAGATATATTGTTTTTATGGTTTATAATATTTATTATGCTATCTTTAGAAAGTTTAATACTTTTTTACTTTATTTTTGTTTACTTTAGTTCTTAGTACTTTATCCTTAATAGTATGTTTCAATAGCTTTTTTTTAGCTAGTGTAATTGATTTTATTTTTAATATATTTAAAATAATGTTCTTTGGATATTAATTAAAAGAATTGCTTTTGTTGATACCAACATTTAATACTTTAAGAGCTACTGTATTAAAATTATTCTTTATACTTGCTATCAATTCAAGATGGCCTGTCTCTAGAAGAGATTAAAAAATGCATGGGGAAGGCTGCATTGACCTTCGCTAGACTACAACCAAGAGTTAAGGAAAACCAAAAGCTTACTACAGCAACTAAGCTGACTAACAACTGGCTTGGACATGTTCTCTGGATGGAGGACAATCGATCTTGAAAGTCATTCTCTACGGGCAACTCGTGTCTGGCTAAAGGAAAACGGGTCACTCCTACTCTTTTATGTGGATGTAATAAAACAGGACCTAAAAATAGTGAACATTGATAAAAACCATTGGGAAGACATAGCCCCAGACTGAGAGACAAAAATGTCTGGCTCCTCTATCACCAAAGCGAAAATCCCCTTAACCTGCGTTATAGGTGAAAGGGAGTGTCTCTCCAAAATAGGACTCCACAGCCACAAGAAAAAGTGTTTGAGATGAGATGAGTTGTTCTAGGACTGAAAGGAAGCCAACAACATTCTTTTAGACTAAAGTAATGTAAGAAAAGTGCAGTACTGGGACTTAGCATGTAAACAAAAATGATAAAATCTAAGAAATTATTCTGAAACTATTCATTATGTCATTAGTATTACATATTGTAAATGTGTATTATTTAAAATAATTATATGATAAATAATTCCAAGATATATTAGCATTGTAAATAAATCCAAGCACAATTTTAAAGTGTAGGTATAAAAGTAAAAACCTGAAATATCCTCTTGCCAATACAGTCTCAATAGAATGCACTCCAGACATCAGAAATCTTCATTGCATACTATCACTGACCTAAGAGTATAAAAATTTACCTAAACCACAATTCAGAACCATTTTTTTTTAATTAAAGGTATAAACTAATAAATTTAAGGCATTTGATACATTTATTCACAAATATTGATTTTGATTTTTACAGTTTTTATGTCTATGTTCACTATAAACAAGGTGTAAGGATACTAAAGTGAAAAAGAAAAGATTTGGATGAGGAGGGACAAGGCCAAATATTTGAGACTAATTCAAAGTTTCACACAATGCTTCATATTATTTTTAATGGGTTTTAGCACTTTATTGGTCAGTTTATTGCATGTAAGAACTAAATAGATTTTATCTTATTACTATGTTTGAAATTTTACAATTGTGTTTATGATTTTGTTTTTATGGCTACATTCATTGAATACTAAATACTATGTTTAAGATTTCTCCTTATAAATTACATAAGCTGCTTCAAAAGAGAAACTCTTTAATATGTCCTACACATATCCAAGTGTCAATCTACTTATTGGTTTTCCTGGCTGATTCATGCATTGTCTTTTGAGTATTTTATTTTGTTGTGTTTTTGTATTGATAAGTTATGATTCAGTTTTTAATTCATTTTTGCTACTTGGCTATCTCAAAGTTAAATGATTTAAAGAATGGTGCTACTATACTCAAATGTGAATATTCAATTATGTTCCTAATTTCTTTTTGTTTTGATATTTTCAAATCTATATATATAATTCTCTTCTTCCCTCAACAGTTTAAACAAGAAGAAATAAAGGAAAGATCTGAAAGATCACTCTCTTATTTCTGCAGATAGTCACGAGAAAATATGAGTAGTATTCACACTACGAATGAATGGCTGCGTGCTTGACTGTCGTTTAAATTTATCAAACCCTGCCCGCTTCCATCCCCCTTTGTCCTGCAGGAGGTTCGGACTAGGAACTAATCTAAGTAATCTAATATATATATATATTTATATATATATATACACATATATATGTAAATAGCAGGGCTGGACTTAACCATTGTGGGGCCCTAAGCAAAATGGATTTCACATTTAAGAGTTTGTATTAGAAAATAAATTCGTCTTTACATCTTTACTCTGTACAGAATTACTTAACGAGCCTTGCGTGTAGCAAAGTCATACAGTATATCATAAAAAATATATTTCCTACATAGATCATGCTCAATAGCAAGAATTACTAAATGTTTCATTCTATCCTTGAGAATTGTTGACCTCAAGTAATTCTTCATTAGTTTGAGGCATGAGAAGCTTCTTTCACCAGATTACACAATTACGGCTGATGCATAATGGCATAATTTCCATATATTTTAAGGACTTTTTCATATATTTTGCAATTCAGGAGATTTCCAGGTGCTCCTGGTAAATCGACAGGAGGGCACAGGAAATCTGTTTGCGTTTGGCGTTTTCCATATTGAATGACACGCCAAAATAACTATTTTAGAGAATATATTTCCATATATTTTAAGGACTTTTTCATATATTTTGCAATTCAGGAGATTTCCAGGAGCTCCTGGTAAATCGACAGGAGGGCACAGGAAATCTGTTTTAAGTTATAAAATGGTTTTATTTAATAATTTACACACCTTGAATTAGAGCGGGTCCTTTAAAAGTGGGGGCCAAATGCGGTCACATAGGTTGCAGTGGCCTAAGACCGGCCATGCAAAATAGCGATGTATGCTACACTGCCGGTCGACTAGTAGATTAATATTTCCTAAAGCCATGTTGGTATGGAATATGTACATAATGTTTATCTTAGCTGTTTATGGTGTTGCTAAATATTATGTGTTCTAATATTTTATATGTCAAGCTGGTGAGAGATATTATCTTATCTTTTATAATACAGATGTTACTTCAGAAAAGAATTATGCATCTAGTCATATTGATACTTTATTACTGTTTAATATTTTGTTTAAGCTAATGTTACTGCAATGTTTTATGTTTAAGAATATATTTAAATTAAACATTTTAAAAGTTAAAAAGAATTTACTTTCTTTTTGTCTTTTAATATATCTAAGATAATATTTAAGTAAGGTAGTTAAAAATATTTACAGGCAAATTATTGACAATTTAAAGCAATATTTAACCCTACCAGGCCATGAGATCACATTTAAAGGAATTTCTTTAAATACCTATATATGTAAATTCCGCAAAGAAGGGATTTTTAACCACAAGAATTTTTGTCAGAATCTAAAAAAATGTAACAACATGTGCCTTAACTATTTTTATAACCTGTTGCAAATGGCTATCTGCATGTTGTTAAATTGAATATGATTGTACGTGAAAAACATATGAAAAATTCGCAATGAAAATATGATTGATGAACCAAGAACTTCAACAGGAAAGTGAAGTTTAAAAAATGTGTCTCACATCAATATCTAACATTTGATAGGATAGAAAAGGTCCATTCCTGGATCTATCACAGCCAATGTGATGCTAATGCTAGCTTTTTTGCTTTAAATGCTCAGGAGCTTATTAATATAGACAATTAAAGTCAGATACTCTGGGCTGGTGGATTAAGACATTGGTTTACAAATAGAGATTTTTATTCAGAGCTTTTAATTCTCAGTGTGACGAGAATTAGGGATAATAAAGCATACTAGAGGCACATTTCTTATTCTATACACTAGAACAAATTTGTACAAGTGCTCCTTCTTCCCTAATGCCATTAGAAAATGGAATGGGCTGCCTGAATCAGCAAGGGAAAACTTAGACTTAGCAGAGTTTAAGTCATTGATCTACATTGCACACATGACCAGTATAAAATGTGTAGGGCAAAATTTTCTTTTTTTTTTTTTTTTTTTGAAGCAATGTCTGTAATCTATAAAATAAGTTTTAAGAAAAGAGAAGATATAGACAATTAAATATTTGAGATTAATAATTGCATTCAAATACATTTAAATACATACACTGTTTTCTTTCATAATGCTTTACATTATTTTGCATGTGAGTTTAAAGAGTTTTATTGTTCATGTTTATTACACATTAGCACAGAGAAAAAAACAAAGCCTAAAGACCTGAATGAATTTTATGTTTGATACAATATTTTTGTTATGACAACTTTTTTTTTGTTTTAGTTTTTCTATTAAGTTCTTTTGTCAGGCAGATTCTGTAGGCCTAGTGTAATACTACAGGGAGAGAAGATCCTTGATGCGGAACACTTTACTAAACTAAAAAGTAGATTTAGTAAAAAAAAAGGAACTGATGACGATATACAAAATCGGTTTAATAAAGCTAGGTTTGCCTTTTCTACTCTTAAAGCAATCTGGTGCTCCAAGACACTGTCTTTACAAAATTAGATCTGAACAGAACAGAAATGTTAAGTTGGTCCTTCTGTATGTTTCAGAGATATGAAGAGTCACAAAAACCAATGTGAAAAAGCTCCAGATCTTTGTTAACAGGTGGCTCTGCTGGACTTTGGCAAATAGGTGGCTAGAAAAAAATAACTACTGTGGGAGAGAACCAGGCAGAAACACATAGTCCAAGATATCAAAAAGTGAAAGTGGAGCTGGATAGGACACATTCTGTGAAAATCAATTACCAATGTTGAAAGGAAGGAACTTTATTGGAATCCAAAAGGAAAGAGGAAAATGGGCAGACCCAAGCAAACCTGGTAGAGGTCAGTCATCAGTGAAGCTGAGGATACTGGAATGACATGGGAGCAGATGAAGAAAGCTGTTCAAACCAAGTTTGATGGAGAGGTGTGGCTGTGGTCCTATGCTTCCATGGGAGTTCACAGGATTAAGTGAGTGAGTGAGTGTTGAGTTTGAACAACAATCATATCCCCTCATTTGTCAAATAATTACCTCCCAGTAATATTATTCATAAGAAATAACATGGAAACAAGCCTAACCAAATGTCAAATAAAGATGAAAATTGCAAATCGAAAGTGAATGACAACATCTCAATAAATTAGAAACAGACATAAAACTTGTATTAAATGATGACATGAATGAATGCTACCAAAAAGAATGAAATGAAAAAAAGGATGATATCTAATTAAATGAACACTGAGAATTGAACATTGCTGAATCATTTTCAGATCTCATTGTTTATTCAATTAAATATCAGACTTTTTTTATGACAATGATGATGGCATTAGATTAAATGAACAAATAGAATTCTAATCATACATGATTATAAATAAAACAAAATGAAATATGAGTTTTTAATTTGAAGTTACAATGCAACTAAATGAAGACAATTTTAAGATAATGACAATGATAAAATTGAAATATATTTAAAATTATAATAATGATAATATCTAACTAAATGTATAAATAGAATATAAGATGCTATTTAACATAATGAATAAAATGAATTTTTCTAAATAAAAGGAATAATAAATAATGATAAAAAATGATAATAATCAAATCTAACTAAATGAATAAATTTAATGAATAATATTTAGGTGATAATGACAATTAAATATAATCAAAGGATAAAAATTCAATAAATAATAATATTTCAAACTGATGATAATGATGATAAAATCTAACTAAATTAATCAAATGAATAATGATACAAATGGATAATAATGGAAATTAAACAAATGAAAACATAAATGAATAATGATATTAAAATGAATAATATTTCAAAACGATAATTACGCCAAGCTAAAAAATTAATGAATGAATAATTATATAAATGATAATATTGATGTCATCTAACTAAATAAAAATATTAATGAATTATGAAACAAAATGATAATAGTAATGAAATTCAACAAAATGAATAAAATGAAAGATTAATGAAACAAAATGATATTGAACTGGATTTTTCAGGATGATAATGAGGATGAAATGTAACTAAATTATCATAATCAGAATGAAATGAATGATTAATGATACAGAATGATATTGAACTAGATAATTGAAGATGACACTGAATGATTAATGATTTACAATGATATTGAACTAGATATTTGAAGATGATAATGAGGATGAAATGTAATAAAATTAGCACAATGATGATGAAATAAATTATTAATGATACAAAATGATATTTAACTAGATAATTGAAGATGACAATGAGTATGAAAGGAATGAAATAAATGATTTTTTCAAAAAAAAAAATATTGAACTAGATAATTGAAGATAATAATGAGGATGAAATGAATGATTAATGATACAAAATGATATTGAACTAGATAATTGAAGATAATAATGAGTATGAAATAAATGATTCATGATTTAAAATGATATTGAACTAGATATTTGAAGATGATAATGAGGATGAAATGAGTGATTAATGATACAAAATGATATTAAACTACATAATTGAAGATGATAATGAGGAAGAAATGAATGATTAATCGTTTAAAATTATATTGAACTAGATAATTGAAGATAATAATGAGGATGAAATGAATGATTAATGATACAAAATGATATTGAACTAGATAATTGAAGATGATAATGAGTATGAAATAAATGATTCATGATTTAAAATGATATTGAACTAGATATTTGAAGATGATAATGAGGATGAAATGAGTGATTAATGATACAAAATGATATTAAACTACATAATTGAAGATGATAATGAGGAAGAAATGAATGATTAATGGTTTAAAATTATATTGAACTAGATAATTGAAGATAATAATGAGGATGAAATGAATGATTAATGATACAAAATGATATTGAACTAGATAATTGAAGATGATAATGAGTATGAAATAAATGATTCATGATTTAAAATGATATTGAACTAGATATTTGAAGATGATAATGAGGATGAAATGAGTGATTAATGATACAAAATGATATTAAACTACATAATTGAAGATGATAATGAGGAAGAAATGAATGATTAATGGTTTAAAATTATATTGAACTAGATAATTGAAGATGATAATGAGGATGAAATGAATGATTAATAATACAAAATGATATTGAACTAGATAATTGAAGATGATAATGAGGATGAAATGAATGATTAATAATACAAATTGATATTGAACTAGATATTTGAAGATGATAATGAGGATGAAATGTAGCTAAATTAGCATAATGAAACCTATATATGAAAATGATGATAATGATGATGATATGTAACTTAAATGAATAAATGATACTAAATGAAAATAATGAAATCTAACTAAATGAATGAAATGAAAGATTAATGATACCAAATGATATTGAACTAGATAATTGAAGATGGTAATGAGGATGAAATGAATGATTAATGATACAAAATGATACTGAACTAGATAATTGAAGATGATAATGAGTATGAAATAAATGATTCATGATTTAAAATGATATTGAACTAGATATTTGAAGATGATAATGAGGATGAAATGTAATTAAATTAGCACAATTATGATGAAATAAATTATTAATGATACAAAATGATATTTAACTAGATAATTGAAGATGACAATGAGTATGAAAGGAATGAAATAAATGATTTTTTCAAAAAAAAAATATTGAACTAGATAATTGAAGATAATAATGAGGATGAAATGAATGATTAATGATACAAAATGATATTGAACTAGATAATTGAAGATAATAATGAGTATGAAATAAATGATTCATGATTTAAAATGATATTGAACTAGATATTTGAAGATGATAATGAGGATGAAATGAGTGATTAATGATACAAAATGATATTAAACTACATAATTGAAGATGATAATGAGGAAGAAATGAATGATTAATGGTTTAAAATTATATTAAACTAGATAATTGAAGATAATAATGAGGATGAAATGAATGATTAATGATACAAAATGATATTGAACTAGATAATTGAAGATGATAATGAGTATGAAATAAATGATTCATGATTTAAAATGATATTGAACTAGATATTTGAAGATGATAATGAGGATGAAATAAGTGATTAATGATACAAAATGATATTAAACTACATAATGGAAGATGATAATGAGGAAGAAATGAATGATTAATGGTTTAAAATTATATTGAACTAGATAATTGAAGATGATAATGAGGATGAAATGAATGATTAATAATACAAAATGATATTGAACTAGATAATTGAAGATGATAATGAGGATGAAATGAATGATTAATAATACAAATTGATATTGAACTAGATATTTGAAGATGATAATGAGGATGAAATGTAGCTAAATTAGCATAATGAAACCTATATATGAAAATGATGATAATGATGATGATATGTAACTTAAATGAATAAATGATACTAAATGAAAATAATGAAATCTAACTAAATGAATGAAATGAAAGATTAATGATACCAAATGATATTGAACTAGATAATTGAAGATGGTAATGAGGATGAAATGAATGATTAATGATACAAAATGATACTGAACTAGATAATTGAAGATGATAATGAGTATGAAATAAATGATTCATGATTTAAAATGATATTGAACTAGATATTTGAAGATGATAATGAGGATGAAATGAGTGATTAATGATACAAAATGATATTAAACTACATAATTGAAGATGATAATGAGGATGAAATGAATGATTAATAATACAAAATGATATTGAACTAGATTATTGAAGATGATAATGAGGATGAAATGAATGATTAATAATACAAAATGATATTGAACTAGATATTTGAAGATGATAATGTAGCTAAATAAGCATAATGAAACCTATATAAAAATGGTGACAATGATGATGATATGTAACTTAAATGAATAAATGATACAAAATGAAAAAAATATAATCCAACTAAATGAATGAAATGAAATATTAATGATACCAAATGATATTGTACTAGATAATTGAAGATGGTAATGAGCATGAAATAAATGATTAATGATACAAAATGATACTGAACTAGATAATTGAAGATGATAATGAGGATGAAATGAATGATTAATAATACAAAATGATATTGAACTAGATATTTGAAGATGATAATGAGGATGAAATGTAGCTAAATTAGCATAATGAAACCTATATATGAAAATGATGATAATGATGATGATATGTAACTTAAATGAATAAATGATACTAAATGAAAATAATGAAATCTAACTAAATGAATGAAATGAAAGATTAATGATACCAAATGATATTGAACTAGATAATTGAAGATGGTAATGAGGATGAAATGAATGATTAATGATACAAAATGATACTGAACTAGATAATTGAAGATGATAATGAGTATGAAATAAATGATTCATGATTTAAAATGATATTGAACTAGATATTTGAAGATGATAATGAGGATGAAATGAGTGATTAATGATACAAAATGATATTAAACTACATAATTGAAGATGATAATGAGGATGAAATGAATGATTAATAATACAAAATGATATTGAACTAGATAATTGAAGATGATAATGAGGATGAAATGAATGATTAATAATACAAAATGATATTGAACTAGATATTTGAAGATGATAATGTAGCTAAATAAGCATAATGAAACCTATATAAAAATGGTGACAATGATGATGATATGTAACTTAAATGAATAAATGATACAAAATGAAAAAAATATAATCCAACTAAATGAATGAAATGAAATATTAATGATACCAAATGATATTGAACTAGATAATTGAAGATGGTAATGAGCATGAAATAAATGATTAATGATACAAAATGATACTGAACTAGATAATTGAAGATGATAATGAGGATGAAATGAATGATTAATAATACAAAATGATATAAATGATTCATGATTTAAAATGATATTGAACTAGATATTTGAAGATGATAATGAGGATGAAATGAGTGATTAATGATACAAAATGATATTAAACTACATAATTGAAGATGATAATGAGGATGAAATGAATGATTAATAATACAAAATGATATTGAACTAGATTATTGAAGATGATAATGAGGATGAAATGAATGATTAATAATACAAAATGATATTGAACTAGATATTTGAAGATGATAATGTAGCTAAATAAGCATAATGAAACCTATATAAAAATGGTGACAATGATGATGATATGTAACTTAAATGAATAAATGATACAAAATGAAAAAAATATAATCCAACTAAATGAATGAAATGAAATATTAATGATACCAAATGATATTGAACTAGATAATTGAAGATGGTAATGAGCATGAAATAAATGATTAATGATACAAAATGATACTGAACTAGATAATTGAAGATGATAATGAGGATGAAATGAATGATTAATAATACAAAATGATATTGAACTAGATATTTGAAGATGATAATGAGGATAAAATGTAGCTAAATTAGCATAATGAAACCTATATATGAAAATGATGATAATGATGATGATATGTAACTTAAATGAATAAATGATACAAAATGATAATGAAATCCAACAAAAGGAAAGAAATCTATAATTAATGATACTAAATGATATTGAACTAGATATTTGAGGTTGATAATCAGGATCAAATGTTACTAAATTATCATAATGAGGATGAAATCAATGATTAATGATACAAAATGACATTGAACTAGATAATTGAGAATGATGTGGATGAAATGAATTATTAATGATACAAAATGATATGAACTAGCTTTTTGAATATGATAATTAGGATGAAATGTATTTAAATTAGCATAATGATGATGAAATTAATGATTAATGATACAAAATGATATTGATTTAGATATTTGAAAATGATAATGAGGATGAAATGTAACTTAAATGAATTAATGATACAAAGTGATAATAATGAAATCCAACTAAATAAATAAAATGAATGATTTAATGATACAAAATGGTATTGAAGATGACCATGAGGATGAAATAAATGATTAATGATACAAAATGATATTGAACTAGATAACTGAAGATGATAATAATGATGAAATGAATTAAATGAATGATTAATGATACAAAATGATATTGAATGAAATATTTGATGATGATAATGAGGATGACATTGAAAAAGCAAAATGAAAACTGTATAAAATGGGGTTAATTATGGTGAAATCTAACTAAGTGAATTAAATAAAAGAAATATATTTTAAAGTGAGGATGATAATGATACAATAATTTAATGAAATGAATGACTTATAATATTTTAAGATGATAATCACAATAAAATCTAACCAAATGAATAAAATGAATGATGATAATGTTATAGAACTAAATAAATGAATAGTAATACAAAATGATAATATGAATGAAACACAACTAAAAGAATGAACTAAAATGTATGAATAATGATACAAAATAACAATAATGATATCTAACTAAATGAGCAAAATGATAACAATTGAACAAAATGAATGAATAATGATTTAAAAAAATAATGTTGTATAACTAAATGAGCTTGATGAATTTAATGAATGAATAATGATAGATGATAATAAAAATGGTATCCAAATAAATGAGCAAAATTAATGAATACAATAATTTTAGGATAATAATGACAGTGAAATATAACCAAATGAATACAATGAATGAATGAAAACAAATGGTAATAATGATGAAATCTGACTTAATGAATGAAATGAATGAATAATGATACAAAATGATAATATTGATGAAATCCAACTAAAAGAAATTCAATGAATGAATATTGATAACAATGATATCTAACGAAATGAAGAAGATGACTGTATGATGATACAAAATGAAAATAATGATGGTATCTAACTAAATGAGCTAAATGAATACATTTTTTTTTTCACTTTTTTTCATTTTTTTTATTCTTCTTTTTTCTTTTCTTTTTCTTTTTTTGGTAACGGATTAAACATGAAAGAGAAAACTAAATTCTGCAAAGGTTCAATTCATAAGAATACTAACAAAGTAAAATAATTTAAACTTGACATTACTAATGTAAAATGAAGCTTACATATCAGTAGAAAGATTTAGTTAACATCTACAATATCTAACAAAATGAACTTTTAAAAAGAACACAGGATAATGATAATGTCATTCTGACAATACAAACTAAATTTAATGATAGTTTACTGATTTCTAGATGATAATTATGATGAGGATGATGATTAAACTAAATGGTAAATGAAAATATAAAATTATGATGCCTAATTAAATAAATGTAATTTCAAAATGATAATTATAATTCTAACTAAATGAGTTAAGCAAATGAAAATTTCAATATGAAAATGATGTCATCTAACTAAATGAATAAGATAAGATAATGTAACTATATCAATAAAATGAAATATTTCAAAATGTTTATTAGAGCTCATTGGTTAGTACTATGTTTCCACATATTCAAGTTTCATCTAGCTGTTACTGTTTAAAAATTGAGGAGATTATTTCCAAAATAGGGGTATGATTTTTTTTAGTCAGTTGGCTGAAATAGTCTGTATTTATGCATTGCTAAAGAGAAAAAAATGGTGTTTGTATGTGTTATAAGTGTGTATAATGTATGTATATGTATTGCATTCATATTTTAAAGAAAAAAAAACAAGATGCATGCAGTAATTCTGAAAGGAATCAAAGAAAGCTGTAAACAAGGGAGATAATACTGTGTAAATGTGTATTTTGTCACTTTTAGCATTATTCCCCTTAGCAAGGGAGTTAGTATTGTAATATTGTGCATTGCTAGTTACTGTATAAATAAAATTCAATTATGAATTATTAATTGTAAATGCAGCGCTACTAGTATCACTGACCTGAAATCAGAGAAAAGAGGGATAGTCATAAAATAAAAAAAATGCATATAACTATTTGAACAGGTACAACTGTCAGATCTTAAATGCCAGATAGATTTCATTATTCTCATGAAGTTTCTGTCATATCAGTTTTAGAACCCCTGTAATATCTGGTGACTTGTAGTCACTGAACTATTCCGTGCAGTTAGCACGAGATTTTGTTTGGTCGGAAGCTGACCATGAGGTGGACAAGGCAGTTGATCTTAGACTCTGGTAGAGAGAGGAGTGTTATGGATATTTTTGACAATAGAGCAATGTACAAGTATGGAGGTTATTATAATTGATTTGTATTCAGGACTTATTTCATTGGATGTAGTTTGTGATGGCTAAGGTCGCCCATATCTTTTGTGATTATATTGTATTTGAATAAAAACCAGTGAGTCTATTACTTATTTTAAATATTGTAGTCAGAGAGTTCAGCATGTTGGTGTTCTCACGCACTAGCAAATTTAGTGCGCAAGTGAAAGTATTTAATTAAGAAGACAAAGAATATCATGGTATCTACAAGAGGCATCTACAACATATTCATATAAATATTTCATATAAATAATAATAATTCAATTCAAGTCAACACGCCTACAACGAGAGTTAGGCTGTGACAGTTTCTAGACAACTTCTTACAAGGCAGAATTTAAGTCATTGGTTAATATGCATGACTAAATGCATGAAGCGTAGGACGTAATCATCTTCTTTTTTGAAGTAACGTCTGTATTATATAAGATAAGATAAGAAGACAACCTTGCAGATATCTTTAATAATTTGAGAAAATTTAACATTTTAGTCAGGGTGAAGATCAGTTAATACAAGATTTTATTGTGAAATTCAACACTAAATTTTAAGACCATTTTAGAAGTGGAGGACAAGTAAAGGCAAAGGTCATGTTAGACACAGTGGATTCTTTTTTGAGATTACAGATCTTAGTTTAATGAAGTATGAAAAAATATAAATCCAGCTGGTCTAGATGAACGTTTTTTAACATGTATATCTTGTGGGGCGGACCATAAATACTTCCTCTATACTGTCCATACCTGCTTTCGCAAGGACATTGTATTTGTAGTGTAGTGTTGCCACCGAATGTCCATCATGGAGTGCAAGCATCTTTGGTGAAAGCGCTCTAGTAGTCTTAGTTGCTTTCTGTATAGTACCCACATCTCAGATCCATATCGAAGGGTTGACAAAATCACAAGCCTGTATCCCAGATGGGATGGGAAAATATATCAAAGGCAGTTTTGTTTTGGTGAGCTTAAAGGTGATCAATGTAACAGAGATGCCTCACGGAAACCAACTTGCATTAGCTGACATAGAAAAGAGCACCTGGCTGCATGTAGCCTCGGAACAAGACAGCTGGAGGTCACTCACAAAGGCTGCTGAATACACATTTGAGACCAAAAGAAAATCTGCTGCCAAGGACAGACGCATGTGGCGAAAAGAAAATCTTAATTGACCATTGGGGCACAATGGTTATGCTTGCCCTGGATGTAGCAAAATATGTAGGTCACAGCTGGGGCTGCATAGCCATGGGAAATACAACATTCCTCATTAATCTTCAGACTTGAAGACAAGCCTTTTTATTATTATCTTGTGGGGCATAGGTGCATAGTGGCTGAGGTGACTCGAATTAAAAACCTGACAAAGACTGGGATTTTATTGGAGATTTTTAGGACACCCTCAAGTCCAGCCAACTCTATGGGTACCTGACTGATTTTGGGGAAGTAAAGGTGTTTAGTCATTGTGATTGTTTAGTCATTAGTAAAATCACTAAATTTAGAAAGCCTTCAGGACAGAAGACTCAAGAGTAAAGAATCAATTATACATAAAACACTGAACCATAATCTTCAAATACAAAGACAAAATTTAATAAAATACTCTGAGAGACACAAAAATAAAGGCACATTCCTCGTCCCATATGCTAGGACAAATTTGTACAAATACTCCTTCTTCCCTAGTGCTATTAGAGCATGGAATGGGTTGCATGAGCTAGCCAGAAAAACCAGTGACTTGGCAGAATTAAAGTCATTGGTTCATATGCATGACTAAATGCATGACGCGTAGGACGTAATCATCTTCTTTTTTGAAGTAACATCTGTATTATATAAGATAAGATAAGAGCTAGACATCATCAGCCCCATAGATCACAAGGTGAGAAGGGTTACCTTTAATTTACTATCTTGTGGGAAAATGTCAAAGTCAATGTTGTAGAACAACTTTTCACTGAAAAGAATTAAAATATTTTATGCCTTGGTTTTGAGGCTTTTATTTGTGCTGTATCAGGCAGTCTTTTTTGGTGAGCTAAAAGGTGGTCAACATAAAAGAGTTGCATCACGGAAACGCTTCCAAGACCAGCTTAGGCATCAACTTGCATTAGCTGACATAGAAGAGAGCACCTGGCTGCATGCGGCCTTAGAACAAGACAGCTGGAGGACACTCACAAAGGCTGCGTGATACACATTTCAGACCAAAACAAATATGCAGACAGCAACAAAAAAATCTTAATCGACCATCAGCGGATGGATGTGGCAAAATATGTATGTCACAGCTGGGGCTGCATAGCCACGGGAAATACTGCATTCCTCATTAATGTTCAGACTCGAAGACAACAGTATCATTTATAGAAAGGATAGGTTGGAGACATTTTGGGTTTGTAGGTTGAAGAAGACAAGTTACATAAAAGGACATGTACAGAGTATTTAAGTTTGGTGGTGAATATTATGTAGCCGTCAGAATGCCTAGATAAAAAGTTAAGCTTTTTAACTGATGTAGCTGAATTAGAAATACTATTGTTGTTGTATGGAATCTGTTAAGAAAACATCTGGATTAAAAATGGACTAAGAGAAAAATAAAGAGATTGTATTTCAGAAAAATAAAGATGTATTGTCATATATCAATTTTAAAAGCACTTTGTCTGGTATACATTACAAATGAAGGAGGCTTCTCTTCCTGACACAAGGCACGGACACAGCACTCTCTTTAACTTTATTACAGCCAGAAGGATAGTAAGAAATAAAGGAGTGGGGCTCTAGAACTCCATCATTGGGGACAATTAGGTTTAGGGTTTAAGATCTGGTAGGGTTAATTATTGTGCTTGATACTAATTGTCTGATATTTTATTTAATTGTTATTAAGTTTAATTTGTAATATTGTCATATAATAATCACTTTATATTGTTTTTAATTAGAAGCAGATTAATTTCTTAAAAATGATCTTATGATATTTTACTTGTTACTGAGTAATTCTCAAGCTTAAGCTTAATTAAGCGTTTATGACAAATTTTTATGTTAGGTTTTCTATCAAATGCATCATGTTATCCTAATTTATAAACAACACAGCATATGATAACACTAATAGTTGAACATTTCTAAGAAATTTAGTGTAATGTATGAGACCCATAATGTATAGGATGACTGCCTGGTCGTGTGGTATGTGCTCTGGACTGTTGTCTAAATCTTAATCCCCAGTCATCCTGTGGGAAGTTTGGACTGGGGTGAAATAATCCCCAGTCATCCTGTGGGAAGTTGGGACTGGGATGAAATAAACGCCAGTCATCCTGTGGGAATTTTGGACTGGGATGTAATAATCTTCAAATCTGAAGAAAGTTCTGAAACATGAAAAAACAAACTAAAAACTAAGGGAGATAATAAAAGTGACTACATGACCTGATCTAGTCCTCTTGAACTGTCTGTACAGCAAGTAGACATCAGAACTCTTGTTCTTTAGTTAACACCTGCACTTGTCATGCAAAATAAAAAATTAAAGTCATTGAGCTGCTTTATTATTTTCAGCATCTTAGGTTTAATTTACACAGCAAATCACAATTTTTACTAATAATTGTCTCAAATAATTGTTTATCCTTATATACATGTGAAAAACAACACTAAAAAAAACTCATCTATATAAGGTATAAGTGCCTTTTCTTTGAGTAATTAACATGTAATTATCAAATTACTATTCAACATCTCTCTTCCCTTTTGAACACTTTTGAGCTATAACATTTTACCTATATTAAAATGTATCATGAATAAACTCTTGGCTGGCTGTGTTATTTTGGCATTAAACCCCTTTTTGCTTTTGCAAACCCAAATGCAACTATCTGCTTTCTAAGGCTCAACCCTATTTGACTTTTAGTATCCCTTTCATTTGTGCATTGTTTTGTATTTGGAAAAAAAAATTTGTTTTTATAAAATGTCTACACCAGCATTTTTTTTATGCACTTCAAATTGAGAGCCACTGTTTCCTAAAAAGAAGTTGATCCTTTTGTGCTACTAAACATTGGTTATTTGCCATTGACAAGTGTGAAAAATGCAAAGCCACTTAATATTGATTTATTATTTAATTGGCCAATAAGTGTAATTTCTAGTTTGAAAAAGTCATGTCTAACTCTGTAGCAAAGAGAGACACTTAAAAATAAATAAAATACTATTAAACAAAAATAGAACACTATGCCTAGTTTTCAAAACTATATAGTTGCAATACATTTAGAACAGTTTCTTAAGCAATTCTCAATTTCAATAGGTGATCCAATACACTACAGTATCAACTTTCATTTTAATTATTGTTTTAAAAAAACAATAGCCATATACATTAAATTTCACCACAAAAAGATTAACTAAGTGTATCTTCTTGTTTTGAATGAACCCTAAAGTACTCTGTACAGTACTCAAGTATGTTTTTAAAAATGTGTTGGTATTTTTCTATCACTTTTTAATAATAGCTAATGTGTAAGTAAAATTATTACCTGATGTAGATTGATGCGAATTACTGTTTCCATATCAACTACTCAGTTCAGCAGAAGTCAGAAATCTTGATCATGAAAAATGATTTTAAAAAAGCAACAAAACAAAATACAATTGCAATTGAATAGAATATTTAGTAGTAACTCCAACTCCAACTGAAACTATAATTTTAGTAATAACAAAAGCAAAAATCTGACCTGACGTCGATCTATTGTATTTACCATCACCACATCAAATGCTCAAGTTAGCAAATTTCATTGATATTATACTATTATCCAACTTGTACATAATTCTTAGCCTGAAAAATAAAAGATTAAAAAGAATTATTAATTAATTAATTAAATTTAATATTATATTTGTATGTAATAGTAATACATTTATGAAAATGGATCTATGTCCTTTCTGAATTGAATAGGATGGCATAAAAAAAAAAGTATTAACATTAACTTATGTGGGTCTGCTCTATATTAATAAATCATGATTAAAAATGATATTCAATTCTTACATTTTTTCCCTCAAAATATTAAATTATTTTATTTTGAGTCATAATGACTTTTCAAATAGAAAGCACTATTGAAGAATGTATGCAATCAAACATAGCCTTCAACCAAGACCATGTATGATTTTAAATAAGAAAGAAGATGGGACTGTTGTACAGCATTGACCTAGGGACTATTCAATATCCTTGTTATTTATCTGTAGCTTTTATCTTCATATTGTTGACATTATTTTGGTGAGAAGGAAGAAAAGATTAAGTCATGGAGATGCAGTCAAACTTCATATGATAAATTTCATCCAGCCAAAACATTTTACAATTTAAAATAACAGAAGATTTGCCCATATGATCATGATTTACATTTCCTTATCTTGGCATTTAAATATATTTAATCCCTAACTCACTCTCTTTGTCGTCTTATATTTCTTAAATATAAATGTGAGATTTCCCTCAAAACATGTGAGGCCCTCAGGAGCAAATTGTCTTTTTTTTTAATTTTTTAAGTTGTTCCCCTTAACTAAAAATTTCAAGCTTAAATTGAGTGAATAACAAAATAAATACAAACTAGATTCTTTGAACATAGACAATGCAATGAAAGAATATTTCAGCTGTATGATAAGAATGTTACTAGTCACAGAAATGATGCAAGAATATGGTAGTTGTCAAGACAAAAGATGGAATAGAAAAATCAAGCTAGTGCACATAGAAAGCAGATCAACACTAAAAATTGACTTACTTGACTTGTTCCTGTGTACCCAGGTGAGCATAGAGCTGCAACCACAACTCTCCACCAACCTCTATTTTGAGCAGCTTTCTTTATCTGCTCTCAGTTTTTTCCATAATCCTTGGCTTCACTGATGACTGACTTCTCTCAGATTTGCTTGAGCCTAACACTTTTTTATAGCGTCATTTTTATTTTGTTGATCAGTAATCCAGTCTTCTTTGCTTCTTTGACACTGATCAATTTGGCCTGAGCACTTTGTTGTATATAGAAGAGGAGACGGATGTCATCAGGTCCATTGTATGAGCACTTTGTTGGTATATTAGAGGAGACAGATGCCATCAGGTCCATTGTATGAGCACTTTGTTGGTATGGGAGAGGAGGCAGATGCTAAATGATGATGGTGAGTATCAGTGGAACCCTGTAATGGTTTATTGACATATGTCTCCTTTAATACTGTCGAATTGTTTCTCAAAATCCAAAAAGGTGATGTACAGCGTGGACTACCATTCAATAGACCTAAAAATTAAAAACAAGAATTTTTTTGTTTATCTATTTTATTTAAATTATTTATTGTATCTAATTACAACTATCAAAAATGAATCTTTTTATTTATGTCTCATTGACTTGAATACAAGATATTAGATGCAGACATGGTCAGTACACTGGCAGATCGGGGGGGGGGGGGGGCGGACGGATGGTAGGGACGGTTAAAAAATCAGACAATTTGTATATGAATTTATTCCTTATGTTAATAATATATACTAATTATTTATATTTCAGCCTATTTTTAGATTACTGCTCCTCCCCCTCTAATATGTTGGCTGATTTGGTGGGATGGGGAGGTGCCGATGGGACCAAACCCAACCCCCCCCCCAACCATAAACCTTCGTGTGTGTGTGTGTAGGGGGGGGGAGCGGTCCAATTTATTTGTAGAAATCACAGCTTGTGAACAGAATCAATTGAATATCCATATAATTAAAACTTGTTATTGATATTTTAACTAATCTTTATACTGTGTTGTTTCCCTGTTTGCCGATTGGATGGGGGGAGTTGAATACATCTACTGCTCTTCCAACCTAAACCCTTTGAGTGGGGGGGGCAGTCCTACTTTTAATTAGAAATCATAGTTTGTGAAAAGAAATTGTTGAATAACATATAATTTTTATATTATGTCACTACACTTTTGGTATCTTAGCCGATTCAGTGAGGTGGGGGGGGGGGCGATTTTTATGGAGAAAATTGAACAAATTTAGTTGAATATCTAAATAATATAAGCTACATATTGATGTTTTAACCCTTTTGTATATTATGTCGCACACACACTCTGATCTCAAATTTTATCATTAGTAAATATAAATTGAAAAAGGATTGTGCCAGGTGAGAGGGGCGTTACCTGCAATAGCCTTCTGCCCATAGGACAAACCAATACTTTTTTCTTTTTGTATTTTTGTTAAGAAATTACAAAATGAAAAAAAAAAATTGTCACTAATATAGTTTATATATGCTATAAATTAAACCCTTGTCTAGTCACCCCACCTCTATTCTTTAATGCAAAATGTAATATAGGTCTAGTGTAGATTTAAATCTACTCTATATTTCAATTTATATGTAAATCTAGTTTTAAATCTTGTTCTTGGTGCATTGAAAGTCAGAAAGCTGCACCTTTTAGTCTATGATTAGGTCCTGTTTGTGGCAGTTATGTCAACTATATTTTTAAAGGATTGTTGAACACACACACACACAAAGACCTATTACATTCATTTGTGGTTAAAGAAAACTATTTTGTGAATCACTAATAAAAGAATAATTGGTAAGGTATTTACAGACTTTAAAATATTTGTATTTCAGCATGTATTAACAAAAAAAACTATATATTTCATATTGATGTCCCGTTGTAACACCAGCAACATCTTGTGATATAATAGTCATGTTATAATAAAAGCTTGAATTATTGTTGAGATATTGCAGTAAATAATAGCCTATATATTTAGCTATAATGCAAGTATAGCATAAGTTCTATTTTCTTATAAAAAATCTTATTTAAAAAACTTTTACCAGTAGTGTTACAGGTGCTACGGTGCCCCATTTTTAAATTGAGTGCAAACATAACCTAAGTGCTCAAAAACTTCCATTTCTCTATCAAGCTGCTTAATGTTGGAGTGTTCAGATGAGTAGACCAATACATGAGATGAACTGCGCAGTGGTTTCCAGATCAGGGAGCTCTCCATATAGTTTCCTTTCTATTGGGGTGATTTGGGGCCAATGTCTTATACGGGCCTCTTGGTATAGAGAGCAGTTTTGGAGGACGTGGTCTGCATTCTCTGGTGATTCTCCACTGGTTCCAATTTTGAGCTTCCGGTACATGTGTTGTCGCATTCTGTTGTGTCTGGTCCTGAGTCGAAAGATTAGATGTTGGTCTTGTCGGGATAGCTTATAGTAAGTGTCATCTTTCTTGTGATTTGGATGAGAGCTTGTCCATTTCTCATTTATTTCATTTACAATTATTTTTTCAATTTTTCTGGATAGAGTGCAGAGTTTATTTGTGAGTTAGTTCTCCCACTCTTGGCGAGTGTGTCAGCCTTCTCATTTCCTTCTAGTTGTATATGAGGTGTTTTTTTTATTTGATTTTTTATTTTGGGCACATCGGCACAATTTAGGCCATGTCGTGCCTGCAGTCCCTCAAGGGCCACTCTCCCTCCACACAACAAGGGCCAAACTCCATACAGTCAAATCATTAAAATCAAGGTCTATTCACAGTTAAAATAGTAGAGGTAGTAAAAATTTAATAATTTGGTAAAAATCTAATGTAAATAGTACATGTCTACAGAATTCATAAATCAGATCTTCGTAGACAACCCCACTTCCCGGATAAAGCCCAGTACCTTCCCAGGGTCGACATTATTGAATAGTGTTTTTAAATTAGTGGCTCTAAAATATTTCTCCCTGACATCCTGGTATCTGGGGCAGTCGATGAGGATATGTTCCACGGTGAGGCGAGAGTCACAATACTCACAAAGTGGGGGCTCTTCTTTCTTCAGCACAAAAGAGTGCGTGATGTAGGTGTGGCCAATCCTAAGTCTGGACATGGTCGTGCTACCACGCCTTGTCAGACCCTTAGATGTGGACCGCCACCTGACATCCGCCACAATCTGCCTGAGTTTATTGTGAGTCTCAGCCTCCCTTCGGTCCTGCCACTCTTGGTAGGTGGCAGAGGCAATACTTTGTCTCAGGTCCGAGCAGGGAATTTGGGTTCCTGACACCGCATGATTTAGGGCTCTCTTTACTTCTCTGTCTGCGGCTTCGTTTCCTTCAATGCCCACATGGGAGGGGACCCAGATGAAGGTGACATCCCTATGATCGGCTGTTATTTGGTCCAACAGCTTCAGACTCTTATGTACCAATGGAATGTCAGTCTTCATCCGCCCCAAAGCTTGCAATGCAGATTTGGAGTCGGAGCAGATTATATATTTCCTCCTTTCTGATGCTTTGATGGCCATAAGTGCAAGCGATAGTGCATGCAATTCGGCCGTAAAGATGGAGCAGCCATCAGGGAGTCTACGGGAGATTGTTTTGTTCCGAAAGGCACACGCGACCTTTCCATCAATTTTGGATCCGTCTGTGTAGATGGTGCCACAATCTCCGTAGCTCTCTTGCAGTTCCCTAAAGTGGACTTGTAGTATGCTTGGGTCTGTATTTTCTTTTTTGAAATTAAGGAGGGATAAATTTAATTTGGGTTTATTCATTAGCCAAGGAGGATTCTGAGGGGTTTCTATTTTAGAGATTTGGTCAATGGGTGGAGTTAAATTTTGGATGGGTTCTCTCATTCGAAGGCCTAACGGCTGTATGACGTTAGGCCTTCGATTGTATAATTCTACCTCTGTGGGGTTAAATATGGAGTCGAAAGCAGGGTTCGTGGGGTTGGATTTTAGCTTGCCCACTCGAACCTGAAATTTTCGGTCTTTCAGGAATTCCCCCACAAAACGGGGAAGATGTCCCTTAAGCCCCATAAGCTCCAGGTCACGTAGAATGCCATGTTTTCAGGTTGTGTCATAGGCCTTTTCTATATCGAAGAATACAGCTACTAGATGTTCTCTTCTGAGTAATGCATTTCTAATATAAGCTTCCAGCCTTACCAGGTGGTCAGTAGTTGTCCGCCCTTGCCGGAATCCGCACTGGTAGTTAGAAATCACTTTGTTCCTCTCCAGGTACCAGACCAGCCTACTGTTAATCATTCTTTCCATGGTTTTGCAGATGCAGCTTGTTAGTGCTATTGGTCGATAGTTAGCTGGGTTAGAGCCGTCTCTTCCCAGTTTAGGTATCGGTATAACTGTGGCTTTCCTCCAGCTGTTTGGGAAAGCGCCTGTTTGCCATACACAGTTATAGAGCCCTAGCAGGACTGCCAATGAGGGTTCGGGAAGGTGCTTGAGGAACTGGTAATGGATTTCATCTTCTCCAGGCGCTGTGTCATGTGACTTGTCTAGCGATTCCCTCAGTTCCTCAAGCGAGAACAGTTTGTTGTAGTCTTCATTGTTCTCTGACCTGAAATCAATGGAGTGTATTTCCTCCCTGGTTTTGACTTTTTGAAACACAGAGAGCTCTCCAGTTGCAATGGATTTTTTTAGTTTTTCTCCATCTGGCCATTCGATGAGTATTCCAGCTCCTCCATTTGTGGTGGCTTTATGGGATGAGCCATCCGTGTAAACTCTGACCCGCTGATTGCTAGGATAATTGGTTTGTAGAAAACAGTTCACTATTTCCTTGAGCTCTGTTGGTCATTAATCAGATTTTCTTTTTATGTTTTCAATATGGTCCCTTATAGTAGGAAGAGGGCTTTCATCCCAGGGTGGAGATTCATTATAGTGTATCGAGGATTCCAGAGTAATTTTCTCAAGTTGGTGTTTCTTTTTTAGGTTTAGAGATTCCTGTATGAAATTGGTCCTTTTGAGACGGTTTTTTGTGCCAGTTTTGTGGATTTTTGTTTTTAGTGGGTGCCTCTCCAAGGTTTCCAATTTAGTGAATTGGGAAAAGATTTTTATTTCTCTTCTTTCATCCAGAGAGATCAGGGCAGCGGTTTCCTCCATAGCTCTTATGGGTGTTGTTTTGATTGCTCCTGTCATTATCCTTAGACCAATATTTTGAACTTTGTCTATTTTTCTTTGGTTGGTTTGGGCTGCTGAGCCCCATGCTGTGGCACCATATTCTAGTACAGGTCTTACGTAACTGGTATAGGTCTTTTTCAGGATGTTGTGATTAGCTCCCCAATCGATGTTCCTACATATTCTTCTGTGCTAATTAAGGCAAGGTCATCTGCATACATGCTGCTTTTAACTTTTCTTGGTAGGTTTTGATTTAGATCGTTTATGAATATTAGGAAAAGTGTTGGGGATAGGACTCCTCCTTGGGGGACGCCATTATTTATACCCACTTTGTGGCTTCTTTGTCCTTGCATGCAAACTTAGGCTTTTCTATTATTTAGATATTCCTTTATCCAGTTGTAAATTCTGTGGGATATGTGATGCTGGATTAGCTTGAGCATGAGACCTTGTTCCCAGACTTTGTCAAATGCTTTTTTCTAAGTCAACCCACACAATTGTTGTTAGTTTCTTTTCTTGAAAGCCATCTTCTATTTCTTGTGTGATGAAGGCGATTTGATCTTCTATTGATCTACCTTTTCTAAAGCCAGCCTGGGCTTCAGTGAGTAGGTTATTTGACTCAAGGATCCATGTGAGCCTGCTATTTATCACTCTTTCCATCAGTTTGCAAGTACAGCTAGTGAGGCTGATGGGACTAGCTGTATGATAAAAACATGGCTGCCTTGATAGACTACTAGCTGTATGATAAAAACTTGGCTGCCCTGATAGAGTACTAGCTGTACAACAAAAACTTGGCTGCCTTGATTGCCTACTAGCTGTATGACAAAAACTTGGCTGCCATAATAGAGTGCTAGCTGTATGACAAAAACTTGGCTACCTTGATAGAGTACTAGCTGTATGACAAAGACTTGCCTGTCTTGATAGACTACTTATTGTTGTTTTGTTGACAAAAAACGTTATTTCCTTGAAGGACAAATGGGGGTTCATAAAACCTTGTCTACCTTGGTGGGTTATTTAAAAAGTGCACATCTTGGTTATAGACGGTATATATCTCACTATTCCTCTTTCGTCCAAAATTTTGAGCCACACATATAAACCAACCTAATGATTTAATGCCAACATGAATTAGCTGTTACCATTTTGTGCTGCTCATTGGCTACACTGAATGGATGTGCCACATAATTGTCTATATTGTTGGATGGAGCTTTTATTTCCATCTTGGACAATGTGCTAACAAGTGTTCAAAAAGGAGGAATGATTGTGTTTACTGAGAAAATAGTTCTGATCCCACCTGCTTCATAGAAGCACTTGTTAATCCACCCCTGCTCTTTGTTGACTACACTACTCAGTAAATAAACAAAAGATTTGAAATAAAATAATTTGGTCCATATAATGTTTGCATGGCTCAGAATCTCTCCTCTTTCCACCAATGCCTTAGACTAATCACAGAACTCTTCATTATATTAAATTAATTGAAATCAGAATGAATAAGGACAAGGGAAATTTTTAATGAATACTTTTATTAGAGATTGATTAGCAGCATAGGCCCTACAAGGTCAGAGGTAAACCAAAACAGCTGCTGATTACAGAAAGGCAACAAGTTTTGTACAACACAAGGATAAAAAAGTCTTAGAAGAAAATTTCTAGAACTAGATTAAGAGATCTAGATATTTTTTTAAGTGTCTTAGCTGCATCTAGATATAGGATTACTTTTTGTAAAATGTCTTAGAAACACATTTTTTAAGGTTTCTGGTTTGCTTTATTTTATAGCTATAGTAAAGTTTCCCTTTCTGACCTAGTCATTCCTGGGTCAGATGATGTCAAATTTTTCTATGGCCAGCACAAGACCACAAGCATTTACTTTTCTCCAAACTAATGTCAGGTACCCATTAGGGCTGGTTGGACTCAGAAAAAGGACCCACCAGTTCAGAAGTCAGCGCTTTACCACTCAACAACCGTGCCTCCAGTGTATATATCTAGCTCTAATTTTTTTTTAATTTAGATCTATCTTGAGTTTTATCTAATCTAGATGTAAAAGTCTAGTCTAGATGTAGGGCCCTATCCAACTTTGTTAATCATCACTAAAAATATATCATTATATGCTATGGTTTATCGTTAGGTTATTTTATGAATACCTTTTTCTTCTTCAAAATGCAACAAACAAAAATTAGTTGAATTTCATGTTATGTCACCAGATCTTGTGCTCATTCTATTGATCATTGTTGGTTAGATCTAGACTAATATAATCATGAAAGATAAGAAGTGTGAGTGTGCTAACTTCTTTTGTCGTTATCATATTCTAGATCTAGTAAATAATACTATATAGAGAGAGATTATTCAGTATTATAAATCATATCCCTGTCATTCAATGAAATTATGAATGGGTACTTAATTGAATTGAACAACGGTACATTTAGATTATATAAGACAGTGCACCAGTGCAGATTTATATTCTTAAAGTAATTAAATAGATTAACAAGGATGAGACTTGAAATATTGATCTAGATTTCTAGAGCTAAGCTTGTATTCAAATGTTGCTTGCATAGAGCCTTTTTAGCCCTCACTGAACAGAACTCACGATTTTCACGTGATTTTTTATTAAACTTTTGACATGGAAGAGCAAACCTCTTGTGTTTATCTCAGTTTATCCATTATTTCAATTTCGCAATATTACCTGTAAAAACATCTAGATTTAGCTAGATATTTATTTAGCTTTTAAAAGTATACGCCTGCCCATGTCTCTTATTGCTAATAAAAAAATATCATTGTATACACATTTAAAACTATTTGTTAAGTGCCAATGAAGTCCAAGTTCTACTAGCTTTTTATTAATTATAATAAAGATGGGAGAGAATAAAAAAACCAATTCATAATAGGGATATTGTCTAGTAACACTTGTAAACAAGTTTCAATGGAAACTTTTTTTTTTAATCTGGGATCTAAATTCTAGATCCAATCTAGATTGACTAGATGTAGAATAATAATCTATCTATCATCTAGTAGATCCATGGACGATTAATTATAGATCTATAACTAGACCCTAGGCCTACTACTAGTTATATATATATCACTAGTACTACTATCTAGATCTAGAAAACTAGATGTTCATGTTGATCAGCGTAGCCGACTAGGGATAATACTTAGAATCTAAGGCATGATCTGCATTTAGTTCATTTATTTACGTTTCTAGGCAGCCATATTGGTGCAGGCCAGATTTTTATTACGTTGTCTAGCTGCTGGATCAAGACTAAAAGAAATATTTCTAAGGGAGGATAACCTACTTGATTTTTAATACAGTGAGCTAAAACATGTTAGGAAGAGAAAGAAAATAAAACAAATAGAATTAATAGGAATATATGCTATATTGGTTGAAGTATTAAAAAAGGGGGGGGGGTATACATTATTATTCTTAAATTAGAATGACAGTAATAACACGAAAAAGCGTAAATCTAGGTACCGATTTTTTATGCTATAAACATTGAATTTAAATAGATAGGATGGGATTATTGTATAGATAAACACTCTACATTTTAAATGTTTCGTATGTAGATTTAAGGTGCTGACAACTTGTAATATTTTTCAACAAAGTTGCAATAATTGTTGTGTGTTATGAGGCTTGTTGCATAGTATCTAGAACACGCTATAAACAGGTTATGTCCTTATAGAAAAGAATGTCATAAATATTTATTCCTTTGATAGATATATACCAGGTACAATGACTGTCTCTAATCTAATCTAGACTAGAGTAAAGGAATGTGGTCACTGAAATGGGGGGGGGGGGGAGGATGATGGTGAAACTGCGTGAGCGGGCGGAGGGGAGAGGATGGGGGTGAAACTGCGGGAGCGGGCGGGGGGAGAGGATGATGGTGAAACCGCGGGAGCGGGCTGGGAGGGGTGTGTAGTAAAGAACTAAACCCCAGAGTCCCTTACACGGGCTGGGAGAGGCTAAGAGGTGGGTGAGGGTGCAGACATACGCGGACAAACTTGAGATATTCTTTGATAGGGAAACAATAGATTGACCAGAGAATGATGACGTCCAGGTGCGAATCATTCAGTAGCAGGGCAAGATGCATTGCGCAAACAGACAGGAACTCGTGTAGCTGTAGGTCGATGAAGGTCAAGCTTTGAAGTGACCATCAATGCTTGCTTACAGGGAACTTTTTACTGTCAATACAGGGAACTTTTGATGTTCATAGAGAAGTCTTTAGATCTCTGTCAGCATCTTCTTTGCTTGTTCACTAAGTACCGTAATTGTGTCATTAGTCTTAGAAATTTTAAAGAGATTTCTGACGTGACTTCAAGTTTTTTAGATTTATTTGTAGATCAAATTTATCATTCTGTTGAAATTTATCATTCTGTTGAAAATTTTTGTAATGTGCAGATAATTATAAGACTTTTCAACAAACTTAAAGGACAAATTTAATCTTAAGTCTTAAAAAAATCAGCAACTTCTAAATCCTTAGCAAACGCAAAGTCAAGTTTGAGTGTAGGGTAGTAAATGTTACCACTTCAGTCCCCCCTTCCCCCCCCCCCCACCAACTTCAACTATAAAGCAAAGGATTATGATGATAGACACATACTCGGATGGGAGAGTGTTGGCGATAAAATAGGCTAATCGCCTTCTCCCTATCTACCTTAACCCTTCAGATGTGCTTTTGGAAGGGGAGGCGCACTTTTGAAAGGATAGGGGTGGTGCGGTAAAAAGTTGATTCTGATGATCGACATGTAGACCCAATATGTTTGGAAGTAGCCGTCTGTGAAAGGGAGCCTGATTCATTATGTTATGAAGAACTCTGAAAATATTCCTCAGTGTAATAACTTGACAGATTTTCCTTTGCTATTATTATTCCCAAATAAATTGATTTATCAATTTTATATTTGATACATATAGTTTTATCAATTTTGTATTACATCACAAGTTGAATTTTCTCATTTAAATGCATAGTAAATTATTTATAATTTGAAACTTTAACTACACTCACATTTTTACTAATAAACCGTGTGAGTTTTTTTTTTTAGTTTAGTAAATTTGTTTCCCCATTGGTTGTGTCCCCCTACTCAGGTACCGCGTAGAAAAGACGGACATCAATGACGCGCAGCTGGCCGAAGGATTTCCCTACACCTTCTCACATCTAGATGTCATCCTGGACTTTGTTAGATAACTTGTATTCCCTCCCCTCCCTATTCTTGGGATTGTCTGTTTCTACCACCTATACCCCCCTCCCCATTGTTTTTGCCCGTGAGCCATAAGCGTAGACTATGAGCCATAAGCGTAGACTATTAAAAGTATTTAGACAATATCTCATGAACCAAATGAGCTAGTTCGGCTCTAATGCTCTACGCCTTATTTTTGTTACAAAATCCTAAAGCGCTACTTTACGTAGGTATCGTACCATTGGCCGTTAGACTATTAATTACGTACTGTATTGTAATTGTTCTGCATATAAGTATTAGCTAGTAAGGTTTTGTCTGCAGTCCTCTAATATTGATTTATATGCCTTCAATCGACGCAAATAATGATTCAACAAACTCTATAAAAATATTTCTGGTATCGTGGGGCCGCCCGAGACGCGGCACTGGAAATTTATTTAAGAGTGCCTAATTTTCCGCCTTGTCAAAAAGTGCTTAATTTACCGGTGCCTAAATTTCCTCACTCGCCACCCCCTAAGGCCGCTTCTGGATATATCAACTAGCATCTCTGTCTCCTCTACCGTCGTACCGTACCGTAGTCGTGTCATTAAAAGCCGGTAACTCCACCATTAGTCTGGTCCCAAGTCCAGAATGAGAAATAAGGAGGGCCGGCATTAATCACGATAAGCTAGGCTAATGGGTAATCGGTATGTAAATTTTTAAAAAATTTTTTATTTTTAAATACCCGTATTAATTATTAAAAAATGTAAACAAAAAAGTCCACGTATAGGATAATAGGGAAAACATCGGTGACACACACACGCAATATTAATTGAACCATTAGCAAATTGGAAAAAAAAAGAAGAAACATGAGATGATTTTTTTAAACTTTATTAAATAATTGCCAGAGAAAGACAGAACATAAACATTTTATTATTAACAAACTTGAGCTATAAAACACATAAAAATGTATAGAAATGCTATAGATTCTCGATATATTAAAATGTAGTATATGTTTTGATTAAATAAAATAGGTCTACACTTACTAACCCATATATATTTATTTATCAGAATTATATTTTTTAGTTGGCAGCAAACTAAAAAACTTCTTCCTCAATTTTATTTTTTGTTTTATTATTGCATCAGTAACGAAGTCCATCTGGCAAAAAGTGGCCGCCTGTTGCCGTGATAGCAACGGTAAATAAAGGAACTTAATGCGGAAATTGCCGAATCTAAATCTAATATAATTATTTATAATATATTTATATATAGGTCTATAACTAATAGTAGGCTACCTAGATCTCGTAATACTATAATAATAATAGTAATAAAAAAGTAGACCTAATAGTAGTTAAAGTTTTTTTTTATACTACTTCAACTTATAGATTAGTGCCCTAATAATAATATAGATTAAATAGTTTTTTTAATACTACTATAACTTATAACTTCTAGTAATAATAATATAGATTATAGATTAAATAGTAAATATTATACTGTTCGCCTCCAATATTATTATCATTTTTATTTGTGAAATGCACACCAGCTAGATCTATGTACTCTTTATGTAGACTCTTATTATAACCAATAGATTAGATCTAAATCTAAGTTAGACTAAGACTTTGAAGAGTGAAAAAATCTCTAGCAGTGTTATGGGCTATTGCTGAAGCAAGTATTGTGTTGATCTGTGGGCAGTGTGGGCCCTCTTAGCTGTAGTTACTATTTGTGACCATGATAAAATGCTACTCCTGTAGGCTATGTATGCCTAATAGTATTCAAGATGCAAATTTTCCTGATCATTTCATTACACTGAAACTATTTATCTTGTTAAATAATGTCTATGTTCAACAGAGCATTATTCAGTAGCCTAATTACGGATTACTTTTTACCTTTTACTTTCATAAACTGTTGCGCCTGCATCATGAGTCTTTTAATTACATTTATTATTTTAACAAAAAAATGAGTTATAAACTAATTTTAATAATAGAAATATATGAGATCAAACCTTAAAAACATGACCATAATGGCACAGTTCCTTTTTGATTAGGGTAATCCCTCAATGCCCTAATTGCAGCTTGCGCCAAAAGGTCTCGCACCAAAACGGCGGCACGAAAACGTCACATACCTTTAATTTGACTGGGAAGCTGATAATACTCTCCCAGATGTTCCACAGTTTGCTCATGGCAGTTTATGTCAAGCTTAAACTGGTTTTTATCTATTTTATTCATCCTCCATTTCTTGTTATGTTTGATCCTAGGTATTTAAATGACTTTTTCTAATGTTTGGCCAATCAACTGTATGCAACATCTCGTACTATCTCCACCACAAAGTAATATTTTTCTGTTTTCAGCATTTATTTCCTCGCCAACTGCTCTAGCTGCAACAGTTTTGAAATAATCAGGTTTATATCCTCTGCAAACCTGAGATTCGAAATAGGCTGCCTATTTGTTATCAAGCTAGGAGTAAATTCTTCTATGAGTTTTCATCATAATATTCTTCAAAAATAAGTTATAAAGAACCAGAGAGAGAATACACCTTTGCTGCACTCCTATGGATGTCCTAAAACTTTCCTCTGAAGTCTGCATGTTCTTTGGCAAGGACCTCCTCAGCTTTTCTCTTGAGAATCATTCATAACATTATCTTGCTTGGGTGACTGATCAGACTTATTGTTCTATAGTTCTCAAGTTTCCTTTCTTGGGCACTAAAATGTTTATAAAATTATAAGATTAGAAGATAAATCTTTTTTTATTTAATCTGAAGATTGTTATATTATCTTTCAATGTGTGAGCTTTACAAAGTATACTGACTTTAACAAATACAATATCAATATCTAGAACACATATATGCCTTTAAATCTGCCCTACATTTACAGTGGTTATAAATACATCTATTAGATAGGATTACAGTTGTAATTTTATAATATAGACATTTTGGTTATGTCTTTTAAAAATGAATATTTAAATCCTAACACACAAAAATATGAAAATTTAATTTAATTGACCAATAAACCATTCAGAGTAATGATGAAGGAATATTTTTTCAATTCGTTGCTTTGTTGCATTTATTTAAAAGTACATAATTCTGGTTATTTTCCTTGAGTTCAGTAATATACCTTAGTTCTGTCAGCAATCTAGGTCATAATACAGTATCAACGATCTCTTTTTTCTAACTACAACCATATAGTGCCACGGATCGATACACTAGAAAGCTTTGACCTTATTCTAGTTATTTAAAATCTTTAAAGAAAATCACACATTGTTTAAGTTTTTATTAAATAAATAGATTCTGAAGTCAAGTCAAAAGTCGTTGATGTCCATTTCTAGAAAACAAGAGGAATCTTGACAGAGAAGATTCGAAGCTCTGGAAGAAATGATTGTAAAAGTATAAATAGAAGGTTTGTTTAATTGAGTTCATTGATGTCCTTGAAGTCATTAGAGTTTTGGACCTACTTACAGCCCATCACCCCTATTACAATCACTGGCAGATCCAGGAGGTGGGGCATTAGGGGCTATCGCCCCTCCCCCACTTGAACGACCCTTTGAGGACGGGGGGCAGTGAATTTTAGTATAGAAATTACACAAATTATATACGAATTCTTTACTTATGTTAATAATATTTAATAATTTTTCTATTTGAACCAATCACATCTACTATTCTCCCTATTCAAGCCAAATTTCAGCATGAAGTCAAGCCCTATTATGCAGTCATCTGTGTCTTGCTATCTGACCGGATGGCTGATCGTGTGGCACCAGTATCAAGGGGTAGTTCTGACATCCATTTTTTTCGTTGGCTTTTAGGCTCCTACTCTGCCCTAGCACGGCGACCGCGATTACGGTTGCAGGGACTCTCATTCTCTTTGTCACCGGGTTCCACCCCTTTGAAGCTGGGTAGCCCCGGGAACTTTGTCATGCATACATTTCTGATCTGTGATGGGTTCCGGTTTGTCGAAATCTTCTGATGCAAATTCTTTGTATATGGCCAAGTTCACCACAATTTCAAATTCGTACAGGGGCCCTAGATTGATCTTCTGGTATCTGAGTTGTTCGTTTTTCATCCAGTGCCTCTGTCACCCTTCTGACAAGTTGTGCGAATCTTTGACTTCCAGCCTTTGGCCTTGATGAGTGCTCCCACATGCGTCTTTAGCAGCTTCATAAGAGAGAGCGTATACTAGGGCTTCGCTGGCCTTGCATTTAGCACTAACTCTGGTGGCTTTCTTCAACTCATGGTCTCGAAGCGCATCAAAGAAAGCGTCTGTAATGATGTGTAGCGGTTGGATAGGACAAATGTGCGAGGCGTTCCATGTCTGTTTCATTGGGGTGCTGTTGTCGGGTTTTCATTTGTACTCGATAAACTTCTTGCAAATGTGCATCCCCGTATTTTAGTTCCATAGCTTGTACGAGAGTGGCGAAGTCTTGCTTGTTCGGTAGAGATTAAAGCAGTTCGGATACCTTTCCTCTTAGAAAGAACATAAGGGCAGTTCCTTTCTTCTCCTCACTGTTCCATTTGTTAACTTTAGCGGGTGCCTCAAATTGCTTTTTGTACACGGACCAGGACACGGAACCATCAAATATGGGGGGGGGGGGAGGGCTTCATGTTCGGAGACTTCCGGTACAAATGACGTCATATTTGTTTCCGATGCATTAGTGTGCTTACAGTGAACTTGCGTCTTTATTTCTTCGATGGCCTTCTCCACTGCGTCAACTCTCTGATGCATCTGTTCATCAATAGTGGTGATTCTTTCCTCCACAGCATGTATGCGTTGGTTCATAGCCAATAACTCGATTTTGATTCCTGAGTCTTTGGTATTTATCTTGAAGTCCTTGGTATATATCTTGGAACTGGTGTTTCCTAGCCCCGTATTCATCTCTTCTCGCATAGAGTTCAAGAGCCCCTCCACATCTAATTCGACTTCCAAAAGATGCGTGTCCGGATCTGCAACTTCCTCCACCAGGTCCTCTCAAAGGCATGCGTGTATGGTTTCCTTATTTCCACTTGTCTTCAGCCCTCGATCACGTAGCTCTCGCTTCAGTTTTTTCACAAGGAGTTGGTCAAGCGTTTTCGTAGGAACCATAAAAAGATCTCACTTCTGACACCAGTTGTAACGAATCTTAATAATCAGGCTCTCTGCAACTGCACCACACGACACTACCAACTTAAAGAACTTGACAACTCAGGTCTCCTCTTGTGAGTGTGCCACTACCGCTGCGTCGTCCGCGAATAGCATATTTCTTAAGAGGGTGGTTCTGATTTTAGTTTGGCCCTCAATCTGGCAATATTTAGAAGTTTGTCATCAAATCTGGAATGATGATAGATGCCTTCGGTGGATTTGTCAAACGCGTGGTGGATTGGCATTGAAAAGAGTATTCCGAGGAGGGTTGGGGCCAGGACACAACCTTGTTTGACTCTACTGTTTATACTGAAACTTTCGGAGCAGGCACCGTTGAACTGCATAATACCCATCATATTTTGATTAAAGGAGACAATTTCATTTAGCAGCTTAGGTGGACAGCCTATTTAGACTTAGGTCCTCCCGCGCCGTTCGGCGCGTTGGGCGGCAAGCTGTCTCCATAAATATCTGTTATTGGCAATGTCTGAAGACTCCTCGCACCTGGTGTCCACTGTTCTGAGCTCCTCCATGAAGGTGTGACGTCAAGTTATACGAGGACGTCCCTGTTTGCGATTACCTCGTATTTGCCTCCATGTCATTGCAACTCTTGGTATGAGTAGCTCATTTCGTCGTAGAACATGCCCCACAAACCTCATGCGACGTTCTGTCACAACCTCACTAAGTGTTCGACTCCCAGATCGGCATAGGATTTCCTTGTTTGAGACCCGATCTGTGTAACTGACTCCCAAAATCGTCTCAGACATTTTTGTTGAGCCACATTTAGTCTCTTCTCAATTTTGACACATGACTTCCTTGTCTTACATGCATATGTTGCAGTTGGAAAAATGATTGTGTTGAGAAGGTGTATTTTTGTCTCGAGTCCAATGGCTTGGCTTTTCCAAATAGGCCACATCCTTTGGAAAATGCTCCCTGCCTTTCCTATTCGGCACTCTACATCATGGTAGGCATCCTCATCATTTGTTATGATGCTGCCAAGGTAAGTGAACTTGTCTTTGACTCGCCCTTTGCCTTATATCTCACTCGCAAAATTTTAGTCTTATCCAAGTTTATGCGGAGGCCAATTTATTGTGTCTCTATCTAGGCTCTCCGTCATTTGTTGTATGCATTTATTTGTAGCCCCTAGAAGTGCAACGTCATCGGTGAAGTCCAAGTCCATCATTCGGTTTTGTTCACGCCATGAAATACCAAAGGTAGTCTGGTTCATTGCTCTCCTCATTATGTAGTCGATGGCTAGGAGGAAAAGGAAGGAAGATGAGACGCCCCTGTCTCACACCTGTCTAGATGCTAAAAAAAAACTCTGTTGTTCCTTCTTCTGTTTTAATGCAGCAACTAGACTGTGTGTGTCCTAGGATCTGGACGAATTATTCTGGGATTCTCAGGCTATTTTCCATAGTGATTTTCGCTGGACACTATCAAACACTTTCTTAAAGTCTACAAAACTGATCGTTAGCCGTTGTTGGTACTCAAGACTTTGTTGTATGATATTTCGTAGAACTAAGACCTGCTCTGCAAATGATCTGCTTCTTCGGAAACCTGCTTGTTCTTCTCTGAGCCTGTTATCTACAGACTGTTGAAGCCGTCTAAACAGTACTGAAAACTTGTGCTGACTAGATCAGAGGCATTTGTCAGGTCGACAAATATACAAAGGCATCCTTTGTTCTCTGTTTTTTTCCTGAAGTTGATGAATGAAGAAAATCATATCAATTGTGGATCTCCCTGATGGAAAGCCGTACTGTGATTCTGGATAGACCCGATCAGCAAGTTTTTGTTGTCTGGGAAGTATCACTTGAGCAAAGACTTTGCCTACAATACTTAGGAGGGAGATTCTCCTATTATTGTTGCAATCGCTTCTGTCACCTTTGTTCTTGCACAGACTGAGGAAAATCAGAAGATAGGAGAAGAGGCAAAGGCGAGATACCGGCGCCTAAACCAGCAAGCTTCTGGCAGGAGGGGCTCGTTAGCTTTGGTTGGCTACCCATTTAGGAGAAAGAAAACTCTGAATGCAATATAAATGTTTTATAGCTAAACTTGACATTTCCCTTTGGTTTATTTAAGAAAAATGAATTGCTTTAGATCTGTAGATTCAACATTTTAAAATTCTCTCAATTTTGTTAATAATTAGTATCTGTTGTTTTTGTTTTCTTCAGGCCATCGATTGATGATTACAAGACAGAAAAAAATTTAATCAGTCATTGAACAATAAAAAGAAGGAATACCAAGTTCCTGGCCATTCTACATCATTTTGTTTTCAAATTGTATACAAAGTATCAAATTGATCTTGAAGATATTTAAGTGTTAAAATAATCAATCTGTTGCTTGTCATTAAATTATAGTGCATAATGAATAGTTAAGTGTTGTTGTTTTTTTTTAAATACACTACTATTACTAATATTTGGTACACACACTCACAGAGAATCAGAAAAAAATTGATTCAAAAAAATCCAACATGTTATTCTTTAATAGGCAAGAAACAAGTATTGTAAGATGATCTTTTGAATTAGATTTAACTTTTAAAATATTAATAAATAAAATTTATACTAATTATAAATAAAATAATAAATATGTCTCTGAATTGGTATAAAACAAATAAGTTAATTCATATTTAAAAAGAAAACACATCACAATCTTACTTTTTCACCCAAGTTAAAGAAAGGGAGATGACATTTAATGTAATAAAATACTCAGAAAGACACAAAGCTAAACGCACATTTCTCGTTCCATATGCTAGGACAAATGTGTACAAATGCTCCTTCCCTAGTACTATTAGAGCATGGAATGGGTTACCTGAGCCAGCCAGGAAAACCAGTGACTTAGCAGAATTAAAGTCATTGGTTAACATGCATGACGCGTACGAAGTAATCATCTTCTTTTTTGAAGTAACGTCTGTATTGTATAAGATAAGATAAATTTGGTTAAAGATGTTCTTTTAGTGAAATGAGTACAGGGAGTCCAATCTTTTAATGCTAGCTAAGAGAA
The DNA here is from genome assembly GCA_036873155.1 of Biomphalaria sudanica. NCBI lineage: Eukaryota > Metazoa > Mollusca > Gastropoda > Planorbidae > Biomphalaria > Biomphalaria sudanica. Next base: position 6,655,739 of record JAZGLO010006654.1, on the reverse strand, counting down.
ATGCTTAAACAAACGATGTTAGACACCTAGTTTATAGTATTAGTTATTTAGCGACGCACCATAGAAGACATATATTGAACGGGACTAGTGACGTTTGGGATATTTTGGGTTAGAGACTGGAAAATCAGTTAGCGATAGAATCCGCTAGCGTAAAGACGTGTTTAGTTGACATAGACTTTTACTGTGGCCTTTTCTTAGAATAAATATATGATAAATTGTTCATCAGTGTTGACCACATCTCTTTACTCGTTAAATCGATCGTCTTGTTTATTCTGTTTGTTGATCAACTACACTGAATACACCCGAACAATAAAACTCAAACGCTTGCAGAGTAATTAATTGAAATTCAAGTCATCTAGAGTTGACCTCAAGACAGCCTAAACAAGTACATCACAACGATTAGGTTTGATTAGAGTAACACCTTTAGTAAAATCATTCAATTTTAGAGACTCTTCGGGATAGAAGTAAAGTATCAGTAGCTATAATACATAAAACACTGAGCCATAATCTTTAAATACAAAATAATATCTAATATAATAGCCTACTCATAAAGATAAAGGCACATGTATTCTTCATTCCATAAGATAGGATAAATTGCGTAGATCTAGACAAGAGTTGCCCCTACCTGAAGAAGCGCTTTAAAGATCAGCTGCAACTCAATCGGCCTCACTGACAAGAGAAACAGCTGACAGGCTTCCAAAAAATAGTCTGAGAACTTTTAGAAATAACGTAAGACACACATTGGAGACCGAAAGATGAACTATGAAGGTCTTAACTATGAGTGCATACAATGGCTTATTACATATCTCTTTTCGAGTCGCATATCCGAATGGTTATGCAGAACCTGGATGGGTGGAATCATTTCTCGAAATCGGCTCAAACGGCATATCAATAGAATATTATTAAGTCTATTGTAGATTTATACATTCCCTTAACCAGAATTTTTTTGGGAGGAGGAAAAAATTTTATGTCTTTAAAAAGCTGATAACAACTTTATCTGTCAGTCTTTTTAAAAACAAAACAAGCAAAATAATAGCTTTATATGATTTATAAAGTCTAGGCCTATATGAAGAGATTATCTTTTAAAAAAAAAAAAACTAGTTTTTTTTAATGTCTTTCTTCTTTTACAAGAAAAAGAGGTATATTTTATGCTACTTGTCTGGACTAAATTAGCATAGAAATCTTTTTTTTTTTTTACATTTTAAAGCAATGCTGATTTGCGGCTCTTTTTTGTCTAGCTCATTTTGCAAGAAGGTATTGAAAGAGGCATATATAAATTGGGATCAATCATTATTTTATCACAGAGGGGAGATAAGCGTTTATTTAATTCTTAATTTTTTTAAACAAAGTATGACTTGTAGTGATTGATTCTCCTGAGGCGACAATGAACTTGAGAGCTCACTCTGATTATCTCTCTATTAAATTTTGACTTTTTTTTAAAATCTAGATCTAACTGATAGAAACGATGCATGGCTGTTGAAACATTTGTGTCAATATTTCCACGCTAATCATAATTATAATGCAATTCTTGAGAATGAGAATTGTGTTTCAATCAGAGGCGGGCAAATTGTGGTCGCGGGCCACATGCGGCCCGCCGGACTGTTTTACGCGGCCGGAGACACCTACAGAAATCAGGTGTGCCCACAGATTACACATTCAGAAAATACGAATATTTTAAAAATATCTAATTTTATATATCTATTGTCACGATCATCAATAGTGCTAGATGTTACAATCAAACTTGATGTTAAGATGTCACGTTGAAGCACAATCAATGATCGTAATTGTCGAGGATCTTGAAATCGTCTTAAATAAGACGATCGTATAGAAGTAGCTAGATCTAGTTGATAATACGATCATTCAGAATGTTGCCAGTTGATAAGAGGATCATCTAGAAGTTGCTAACCGCTAAGTCGATCTAAGTGTGTTACTATATTCAATGAAGAAACTTCTCTTCGTCTAAAACAAATGCTTTAATTCAAAACTTGGAAAAGCTATTCACAAATAATTACAATGGTTAAATGTACTTGAATAGAACAGAATAAATATAACTCTGCTAAATAAATGATCTACACAATAATGTAAAATATACGTCTGAATCCTAACACGTTCCGTACGACACTGACTAAAAATCTAGAATCTTTCCCAGGTATAGCGTTGTCACGTGTCTAACATCCCCTCGTTGCAATGCCAACCAATAAATGCAGCTCAATGTTCAATAATTAATATTTCAAATTAATTTATTTCCTAACATGATCCTGCTGCGTGATAGAAAATTTCCCCGGGGTAGCAAAAATTCTGCCGACAAGCTAAATATAGACTATTGCTAAATGTAGATACAGTGTACGTGACATCTATATTATTGCAATTTTTGAGATGAAAGAAACATTGTCTTTACATGTCATTCTAAAAAAAACTTAAAGTAAACTATTATTTTTATTTGCAATATTTCGAAAAATTCAGTTAAAGGGAACTATTTTATTCAATGCTTTAAAGAACAGTGTTGAAAGTCTTGGGCTAGCTTGGAGCAAGATGGCAAGTGTAACAACTGATGGAGCCCGTGTTTTGACTGAGAATAGCAGGTTTTTAATAAATTAAAGAAGATATCTCAACCATAAACTTTAAACGGAAACGTTTGCTCAGAGCTGAATTGAATATCAATTATATTATTGACCAAACTATCTCAGTAATGTAACTTATCACTGCTAGGGGTCTTAACCACAGGCAGTTCCGATGAGTACTTGAAGATTAGGAAACAAAACATTCCGATGTTCGTTACAACAGTAGTATCCGCTGGCTTAGCATGGGCAAGGTAGTGAGAAGATATGGAATCTCAAGGAAGAAATGGACTGTGACTTTTTTTACTAATATTTCTAATATTAAGAGTTGAAGACAGACTTCATGTTTTCATCGGAAGTATTGAAAATGAAATGTTAAATCTGTTCAAACAAATCTTTCCCATTTCTCCAGGCAAGAAAGTGAAAACAGGTTTTGTCATTTTCCTTTGTTGAAAGGTGAAAATATTTCTAGTGAAATGATTGAAAAGTACAAGACTTATTTAAATTCTTTGATTGTGGAATTTAAAAGCTAATTTTAAGACGTCAAGAACTTTGAATCAGTTTTCACTACACTCAGCTCACCAATTAGTGCAGAAGCTGGATCAGCTTTAGAGGACATACCTCCAAGTAAATTATGAACTGAAAGAGAAGTTCCATTCAATTATTCAGCGATGGTTTTATGAATGCCAGAAGCTGTTTTTCCACACTTTAAAAAACTTTCCTGCTAAACTTTCACATTATTTTTGTGCACATACATACGTAAACAAACATTTTTTTCTATTTCAAAAAAAAAAAAACACGTGTAGGAACAGGTCGATGCTGATTGACTGTAATTTGACAGCAGTCACAAGGATAACTAGTAAACTAGTTCCACAATTCTGGAACATTATGCACGAGTGTTAAAACTAAAACTCTTCAACTTAAGTACAACTGTTCATTTGTGGTGAAATTGTGAGATCTAAACAGACGATAACAAAATTTTAAAAACAATTATTGTAAAAATATTTTCAGAAATCGCTAACTCCTCAACTGGCAGTGTAAAAAATTAAATGTAAATGTGAATAAAAAGACATAAACAGCTAGCTAGCTTATTTTTTAAAGCTGCAAGTACATATACAGTGCTTTTTTGTGACGGTGCGCACCGGTACGGCGTAGCGACACCTTTTCAATGTGTGGAAAAAATTATTACTTTTCTTGTATTTTGACATTTATTATTAATTTATTAGTAGTTAAATGTTAGGCAATCCATGACTGAATTCCGACACCTATTTTTTTTAGCCCTGTATACATACACACACTCACACACACATACATATACATATATATATATATATATCGATATATATATATATATATATATATATATATACGGCCCCCCATTCCCAACATTTTGTGTAATGCGGCCTTCGATAGGAAAAGGTTGCCCACCCGTGGTTTAAATTATGAAAAAAAATGAAGATAACAAGTTATCCTGCGGATGAAGAGCGAATTCAGATAATCATTTATGAACATTGTTTTGAGCTGTCTTTGAAAGGAGTAAAGCCGCTATTTTTAATAGTACATCTGTTTTCTACCCCTGTGATTAGGATTCCTCTTCTCTGTTCTCTTCTCTGTTTTCTATGAGGCATTTCCAAGATGTGCCACTATGAGGACGGTGAAAGATTTACACCAAATCGCTTTCTCCACATGTAGAATAACGTGCAAAGCTCACGCTGGTTGTTTCGTTCTTTGGATGTGAGTGATCATAGACTAATGTTTTATATGAATAGTTTGTAAGTTCATAACCTCTGAAATACATGCTAACAATACCGAAACCTGTATTTTAACCATGGGTAGATCTATCAGGAAGACTAACTCTTTGTCATCTTTGTTTTTACAAGGCTTGTTTCAACTTACTGTCTGGTAAAAAGTTTGTACACGTTATTTCTCCGACATTCTCGGATTGAGCTGAAATTTTGCAAACTTATTTCTTTTATCTGACAACACAAGAATCAGTAAAAACAAAATTAACCAACTAGCTTATTTACTTTTGGTAACTAATTATTTTTTGGTATCTCGAACAAGGGAAAGACTTGACTGAAGTTGTGGTATAAGCTAAATTAGTCCTCTTTATAGGACGCCACTATAATTTGAAACAAATATTATATAACTATACAATCTTCTGTAATTATAAGTACCTCACTAGCAGAGTGGTTAGCACATCGGCCCAAGGAGGCGTGAGATACGCTTTCGAATACAAGCCGTTCTTTCTTTTTTAAAAAAAAATGCTTTCAAAAAAAAAATTACCGTAAAATCCATCAAAAATATTTCTAATTGCACAGATTTTAGCGGCCCCCGAAAGTGGAATAGGCGCTATTAGTTTTTGTGTGGTCTGTCTGTCCGCAAGCAGTTTTTTTTTTCATAAAAATACATCATTTTTACAACTATTCACTACTAATAGTAGCAAACACGGGAGAGTATTTAGTAAGGGAGATGACACATTTATGCTAATGTTTTTAGTTTTTTTTTGTCAAAAATGTGTTTTTTTTTAATTGTACCATATTACTAAGTTAAATAATCTCAGTCCTATAAGCTACCTATATTTAAGAAAAAAAAATATATTTAGTATGCATACAAGTAGAATTTAACTTACAACAACAATTAATAAGCAGTGATAAGCTACGTGAACTGTAGCGTAGGTTTAATTATCAGGAATACGTAACTAAAACAGAGAATCATATCGAAATGGAACATTAGGCCGGCAATTCAAAGGACGGAAGCACAATAAGGAATCGGAGCGAACACGTGAAAAACCAAGAAAGGGGAAAGAAGAGTAACTCCAAGAAATTAAGAACAAGGGCAGACTTTTACGATTTATGTAAACACTGTTTTTCTTCTGTTGTTCCTGTATTGAGAATCAAGCATGACCACATGATATCTAAACAAACAATTCTTTGTATAAATTTGTACTTTATAACAATTATGTCCATAGTGGCTTCTTTACGAATATTGCAAAAATACCACCACTATCCGTATTGTGCATACCTGTGCAGTCTACATACAAATAATTATTTCTTACTACCTTGCAGACGTTTACTTTCTACACAGACATTGTTCTTCTTCTGTGGTTCTTATATTGAGCATCAACATAACCTCATATCTCAACAAGCTTTTGCATCAAATTATTACTAAATTAGTATTTAGTTGAATCTTTTTTTTACATACGTCAAAGTTTTTACTAATGTTAAAAAAAAAAAATCTCCACCACCATTGTCAATATTGCGCATGCTTGTGCAGTCTACAGAGAAATTGGCTCAGAACAGAAACTCCCTAGATACTGACTCTAACAGACAGGATTTCCACCTTGATGATGAGGAAGTAGTTTTCCGAATTTCAAGGGAGGAAATAAAAAATTGTCATATGAAGGGAGACAACAAAAGAAACAATATAAATGTTTAAATGCCTATGTTCGCATAATTGTGTACACACATAGAAGTGTATGCTCGATTGATAGAAGTTAATATAAAGAACTGGGGTAATGTAGCAAAGCACAAGGGAAACAACCATAAGCAATGTAGACAAAGTGGAAAAATATGTGACTACGATGTTTAAAATGTTTTAATGTTTTAATATCATTTAAGTTTCTTCTTTCACTTTTTGATTGTTTCTATTTAATTACCTATTGTTGCCATTCTCACCACAGTTATTATAAGAACCTTAAATTTAAAAACTATTTATTATATGCTATTGGAAAAGTAACGCGAAATACAAAGCAATTTAAAACGTTAAAATATTATGACAAACTAAATGTAACTATTTGCATTGCCATGTTTGCAATCATTGTACTTTAAAATGTAACTACTTAATTTGTACGCTTACTAATAAAATATGCATCTTTTTGTTTAAAAAAATAAAATAAAAGAGGCCAATAGCCCAAAAAAGAAGCAATGCCCAAAAAAGAGGCAAAGAAAAGAGGCAAAAGCCCAAGGATTCCTAGGATGTAAACAGCTCGACAACTGAAGTCGAAAGCTAAAAAGCTGAGGTATCCTAAAAGTAAAAAAGGAAAAATGTGTATTTGTTAAGAATTCAAATGAGAGATTGGCCCCTATACAAAACAATGAGATCAATGACAGCATTTAGGCCACAGGTTCACATTTCAATTCAACTTCACCTTCTCCTATCCCTTTGTCTAGTGGATCGTTGGGACACCACACAAGATCTCTCATACGTCTTTCTCCATTCATATATGTCCTTTGCATTTGATAGAATTTCACTCACTGACAGGCCTGTCAATTCTTTGATGTCTTCCCATCGCTTTCTCCGACTTCCTCTTTATCTTCTTCCCTGTACTGTTCCCTGAAAAAAGATCTTTGTGAGCCCTGATGACCTTTTGATGTGGCCATACAGTTTGAGTTTAGGTTTTTTTGACAGTGGTTAGCAGGTCATACTGGGGGTCCAATTGCTGTAAATGCCCTGTTTCTAATCTCTTCATTCGTGATGCAGTCTTTGTAAGTGACACCTAGGATTTAACTATATCTTTATAATCATCATTTCATTGAATACATATGAATATTAACAATTCAATCATAATAGCATTAATAAATCTCCGTATCCTTGTGGTATCAAGTCGTTAGTCGAATAATACAACTGTATCGCTAACACTTTCGACACGAGAACGTCTCTTCTTTTTATATCTTTTTGTAGTTGTTGATAGTTTGAAGTTAATAGTTTCAATATTCTTTCTGAAAATATTAAAACCTGCTTTTTTAACTGCCCGAGCGGACCTTTTCGGGGGGTCGATTTTGAGTTAGTTTTCCACACAAACTGATTTGTAACTTTGTTCATTCTGAGTCTTGATCTTTATATATTTTTATGACCCGACTGACCCAAACTAATTGATACACTTAATATAAGCTTTGTTTGTTTTCATTTAGGTATTGTTGTATTTTGCTTGTTTTGCTTATTAAAATGTACATGTTGCAATTATAGTAACTCATGTTTTGTCCCTTACAATTTCATTTTTTATACTTTAATTACACGATAAACTCAACATGCTTTGTCTGTCTCTCTGTCTTGTACACAATTTGTACACGTTATTTCACCAACTTTCCAATCTCGGATCATGATGAAAGCTGACACAATTATTTATTTCTCCTTACAAAACATGAGAAAACCAACAGTAGTAATAGTCTCAATTAACTGGCTGCCTGGTCGTGCGGTTTGCACGCTGGACTGTCGCTCGGATTTATCGATGGTCCCGGGTTCAAACCCTGCCCGCTCCCATCCCCCGTCGTCCTGCGGGAGGTTTGGACTAGGAAGTAAACTATCTTCAACTCTGAAGGAACATCCGAAACATGTAAAACATTTTACAAACATTTTTTACAACTTAATGGTTTAAAAACAAAGCACACACACACACACCAATCGTAGAATGATAATCAACCTTATTTTCAGATTGTATAGTTTTAGTGTTTTAATAAATAAAAATAAAATTAAATGTAACAAAATTTTATTTTTAAAAAGAATTATGTAACAACCCAGATAATTCTTTGAGGAGACTATAAAAGGAAAGAGAACTAGCTAATTGGTCAGCAGTTATTGATGTCATTATTTTCACTGAGCTTCACAAAATTTAAAATAAAACAAATCATAATGAATTTATGTTTGATGTGAACTAGTACATAGCTGGATTTACTTTTTATTTAATTGAGTTTTAAGATGTTCAACTGAAGAAAAAATACATAAGTATACATAGATCAATGGCTGCTGCACATTATGTGTGGTTTACCTACTTCACAATCTCTTATCCCCCACAATTTCTATCAATACCCTGGCCATATTGTGTAAGACTTTCAATGATCTTGTAACAAATTCATTTCTTTCTCCCCCTCTTACTGCCAGCAAAGTTTTCAACTTGGAAGTTCAGATTTGTGGATTGGGAAGATAACTCTTTTCATATTTTGAATTGCTAGATGATATTGCAACAGGCATTCAACTATACAACTAGTGGATGAAAACCTCCCTGTAAATAAAACTGCTGATTACGAATATAAGACCTTGTGATCCACCGGGCAACTGATATGACTATTCTATGCAGAGTTACAATGGTCACTTGTGGTCATAGTCTTGTCACATCATCAGATTAAATGTCTGTGTGCAAATTAAACTGGCTTACAATTTGTGCATTACAAATATATTTGCCCATTAAAATGATCTTGTTACATTTTTATTACATTTGTTGTTGTTGTTGTTGCTTTTCCAAGTAAGTAGTTTTATAAATATTGCGAGCGAATACAATGTAGCCTAATTAGAGTCTTTGCCTAGAATTTATGGACGCCATCTTATATACATTCTATACACCCATTATTAGACCATCTCGCAAAATACCGCTGTTTTTTTATTTATTATATCTAGATCTATAGTTAATTCAAATTTTCAATTTCCAAAGATAAAAAATATGAATATCTCTGACTTTATAACTTTATATGAAAGCTTCTTATCATTCACTTGTTCATTATTAAGTTGATTTAAAATCCATCTCTTCTTATGTTATTTTTCTGTCACATCTCACGTGGATGTGTGGCTTAGTGGTTAGATAGTCTGTCTCTCAATCAAACCCCTTTCTAATCTCGAATCTGGCAGTTTTTCACAACAAATAATTTTCAATATATATAATATGATAATATATTTCTAAAAAAATTACTAAAATAATAATTATAAATAGATGTGATGCGTACATGTGCAGCTGTGTATGGAAGGTTGTGTGCGGAGTAAGTGTGCAAATTTGTAAATTCCCATATATGTATACGTGTATTGTAGTGTGTATTGGGGTAGATATGATGCATGTGTGGGGAGGTGGGTGTGGACCGTGCGGAGTAGGTGGTATGGGGGTTAGGTGTGGAGCGTGCGGAGTAGGTGAGGTGTGTGTGGAGTAGGTGAGCTGCGTACATGTGCAAGTGTGTGTGGAGTAGGTGCGTACATGTGCAAGTGTATGACGGAGTAGGTGTGGAGCGTGCGGAGTAGGTGAGGTGTGTGTGGAGTAGGTGAGTTGCGTACATGTGCAAGTGTACGGGGGGGGGGTAGGTGTGGAAGCATGCGGAGTAGGTGTGGAGTAGGTGAGGTGCGTACTTGTGCAAGTGTACGGGGGGCGTGCGGAGTAGGTGAGGTGAGTATATGTGCAAGTGAAGTAGTGCAAGTGGGTTGCATGTGGTGCACATGTGTTGAGAAAAAATCAAAATCAAAGAATATAGATTTAAACTAGATGATCAACCAGAATACAAAGTAAGTGAGGTGAAGTACAATAAGTGAAAAAATAAATTGGGGTTCTATGAGATGTCCATGAGGATCTACGAAAATGGACTGTAACGTGATCTTCATAGAAAACGAATTTCACATTTACTAAATTATAGAAAGCCTTATACATAAAGCACAGAATCTTGTGTTTGTTTATTGATTATATCTGTGGACATTATAACAAAATTTGTTTGAAATGTGAGAAATTATAATTTCTTATGCTAAGACTAAGTGTATTAGATTTTTAGAGTCAGAATAGTGCTTCAGAGAACAGTACAGATACCCACTCTGTTGGCTCTCTGTGATAAGACCTAAACATTTTTGAATGAATGCATCTCGAAGTAGAAAATGCCCTTGTTCAACTGCTGTGCCATGTTTTCTACTACATAGTTTTAGTTTGCAGACCATTTCGTTATTTTGAGCATAGGCTTGGAACTCACTCCTCATTTTCTTAGCCTAACCATGCTTCTCTATATTCAAAATAAACATGAAGACTTAGTTGTAGAGAGAAAAGTTTGAGACAAACAATAGAACCTTCTATTTTCATTAGCAACTTAATACATTTAGAAAGAATGTTTGAAAACCTCAGGTTTATAGGGGATCGATCACTATTATCTTCTTATATAATACAGACGTTACTTCAAAAAAGAAGATGATTACGTCCTACGCGTCATGCATTTAGTCATGCATATTAACCAATGACTTAAATTCTGCCAAGTCACTGGTTTTTCTGGCTAGCTCAGGCAACCCATTCCATGCTCTAATAGCACTAGAGAAGAAGGAGTATTTGTACAAATTTGTCCTAGCATATGGGACGAGGAATGTGCCTCTATTTTTGTGTCTTTCAGAGTATTTTATTAAATTTTGTTTTTGTATTTGAAGATTATTGTTCAGTGTTTTATGTATAATTGCTACTTTACTTTTGAGTCTTCTGTCCTGTAGGCTTTCTAAATTTAGTGATTTTACTAATGGTGTTACTCTAGTCAAAATGTGAATATTCGTTTGTTATGAATCTCACTGCTCTATTTTGTGTTTGTTCCAGTTTCTTAATGTTTTCTTGAGTTGAGGGGTCCCAAACGGTGGATGCATATTCTATTATTGGCCTAACCAAGGTTAAATAACATTTTAGTTTTATGTTCTTATTTGGTTTTTAGAAATTTCTTTTAATAAACCCTAATGCTTTTTAATACAGAAGTGAGAAATGCGTTCGTTCATTGATTTATCTTATCTTATATAATACAGACGTTACTTCAAAAAAGAAGATGATTACGTCCTACGCGTCATGCATTTAGTCATGCATATTAACCAATGACTTAAATTCTGCCAAGTCACTGGTTTTTCTGGCTAGCTCAGGCAACCCATTCCATGCTCTAATAGCACTAGGGAAGAAGGAGTATTTGTACAAATTTTGTCTGAGATATGAGTAATTTAATTGATTTTGTCTTAGATATGCGTTATTTCATTGAATTTCGCCGGAGATATTAGTTATTTCCGATTTCTTTGCTCCACCACACAGGCAAAATGTCATAAATTAGCATATATCTAGTTGCCTCAGCATAATTTAATTCGTGCATTTGTTTTTCCAAGTTTGACAACTCTGGAAACCATAGTTACATTCTCTTTAGCTTACTTCCGCTAAGCGATTTAAATGATCAAAACGAATAAAAATGTGTTTAGGGTTAGGATGTTGTTTTGCGTTACTAGAAAGCTTGTTTTACTTAGGACTAGTATCACTTCCTCTAATAGGTTCTTTTTACGGAACTGATGTAATCTATAGGATTTCTATTTATCTGATTTTTCACACTTTTTTATTAGAGTTTATTTCTAAATATGTGGTAAGTAAACCAAACCTATCAGTATCATCGTTACTATGAGTATGACCAAACCGTAGGTAGATCTAATAACTAATATTACTAATAATATTAGCCAGAGTAACACTTTAACAGTAACTCAAGTGTAACTAAATTTTACTATTGCTATAAATGAAGTAATGAGTAACTAGTAACTCACTCATTACTCACATTAGAGAATTACACTTGACTTAAAAGACCGCTAATTACCACTTGATCCTATGCTATACATTACAATGATTACATACAAAAAAATGTGTAATAGAATGAAAGAGGATAAAAATCATTAAAATGTATTCCAACAACACCAAATTTATGATGCTAGAATTATTGGTTCAAATGTTCTTAAGATTTTAAGTTTGTCTGAAGCCTCCTCCCTCCTGACATCCTATTGACTTTATATAGAGAATTTTTTTAAAAGTGAAGCAATTTTTTTTTAATGTGAATATTTCAGAAACTATTGTAAATACATAAACAAAAGTATATATAGAGAGTAACTGACATCATTCAAACAAGTTAAGCTCAGCCGCCGACATTTTTTATGTTTGAATTTGTGTATCTGCATAAGAATTAGACCTAGGAAAAAAATGATTGTATCTATTAACTCCTCATCCATTTGTCTTAAAAAGTAGATATGTTTTATCTCATCGTTACAATTAGATTTGATGTTAAAGTGGGTCAGGTCGATGCTTTCAAGAGCTTAAAGTTTCGAATACTGCTTTACTGCTACCTTTAAGAATCGAACATCATAAGAAACTCTTGAATACATGAGAAGTATGGTGTTTTAAAAGTGTTATAATCTTAAAATTTTGTGAAAAGTATGGTGTTTCAAAAGTGATATAATCTTTAAATTTTGGTATTTATTGGCGGCGCTAAAGGGTTAACTATAGGCTCAGCTGACACACACGTGAATCGCTCAGGTTAGCGGGACCATGGACAGTACTACGATTACACGCAAATATGACCAATGTTATTATGGTCATGTGATCAAAAGCCTGTGTGTACGAGTGACACAGTGTGTAGGAAAGCGGCAGTTCAAGACTTGAGAGCGTCGAGACCGGGACTGTTAGTCGGCCATGAAGTCGGTCCTGGTTGAGTCCTCAGGTGTTGATGTACGAGTCCAGAAAGAGAGACAGTAGAGTTTTGTATGGTGATGTACAGAGTAACATTTTAGTTGTTGATGTGTTTGTTGCCAATTGTCTAGTATTGGCTGTTAACTACTTATTCACTCATTATTAAAGTACCAGATTTTTTGGAGCCTTGTTGTCAAGGGTAAAAAAATTATCTTTGGGTGAAAATGAAACTTAATATATCTAAACTATAAAGAAATGGACGATGCACAATAGGAATGGACCAGTTTTGTCATAATCATTGAAATAAAGGAAAATTTTATAAAATACAGTGGGGTGTTCGAGAAGTACCTTAACATGAAGATGTTCGATTGGCGTAAGTTACTATACATATATATATGTATACATATATACATGCGCAGAGTGAAGCCTTCACCCACTCGCAGATTAAACTATATCCAAGCCATTATTTAACTCTAGATTAGTGTAGTTCTAGATCTATTTCTAACTCAAGATCTACTTTATACTATAACACATGAATATAGAAAAATAAGTATATTCATTTCAAATTTTAATCAAATATATGTAGGCCTACAAGCAAAAGTTTTTATTTGAAAAAATTGATTTAAGTCGATTGACTATTTTGATAGCTCCATTCATACTATTTTTACATTCAAGCGTCTGCATTTGCTTTACTTTAAAATTAGTATTTCGTTTAATTGTTTACAAAGCACTCTCAGTGACTATATCGAAAGTGATACGCAAATTAAGACCCACGGGCCGCGGGTAACATATTGCTAGTATATATATATATATATCAAATTGAACAGTTTCAATAAAGAATTTTAATTTATAAGTGGCAAATCAAAATGAATTTAAAATTTTAAAATATTATTAGAAAATTAAGAAAAAAATTTTCTAATTTTCTTTAAATAGAGTTTATAAAAAGATAAATGCTCCCTGTTGTCAAGTTTTTAAGACAATAAGCTTTTGAATTGATGTAGATCAATCTAGTTATAGAACTATAGTGTAGATTGGAAAAAGAATCTTCAGATTTAAGATTTAGATCTATTAAGTATATTTCTTTGAAAGAATATTTTAGATACCTAGATTTACAAATTTTACCTACTTGTATCTGGACATCGACTGTCCAAAAGAACTGCCAAGCCAACAGATCTTTATTATATTTTATGTTAATAATCAATAATATATGTATAAAGAAGTGATTAATTCAATTTAACATGTATTAGTGTACACTAATTTTATTTTACTAATGTAAAAAATGGGCATTATTGATAAAAGGTCATCCCGACCTTAGTGAAATTTTAGTACATGAAAAAAATGTGCTAACTTTTAAAGGGTCGCTGACTTGTTTGGTTTTATTAGAAAGCTGAATTAATTTTATAAGTGTATGGTTAAAAAAATGTTTATGTAGGGAGACCTATTTTTTTTTCCTTGTTATTTGAAAATTTCTAATTTTTCTGATTAAAATATCTTGGAAATATTGAGACAAAAAAGAAATTTCCACTAGCCATTAGAGGAACCTCTTTTCTTTAGAGTAAACTCAAGAAAATGTCATAAAAACACTCAGTTTTAAAGCTTAATTTCAGTTCTGTAAAACCTGAACAGGAAATTGTTTTGAGCTCAAATGTGTTTTTAGATCCAAAATAGCTGCCTGTGCAAGTATATAGATCTAGTCTAGTCGTAACTCTAGTTAATTAGAGGTGTGACAAGTCAAAACCTTGCTGTCAGAGTCACTCAATTTTATCACAGCATTAATTATTATTATTTATTAATTATTTATTTTATTTTAATTATTTCTCATTTTTAGTCCCGATTTCCCTACCAATCCCCACCCTTTTTCTCTTCGTGCTAGACTTAGTCCACCACCTTGTCTGCAACAAAGCCACTACTTCTCGCTTGACCGGGGTAAAGATAAACAGTCACTTACTTTGGTCTTAGGCGCCAGATGTCCAACTTTCGCGTCGAAACCACCTTTCTTATACCCCACCCACGTCTCTCTTTGATCAAGGAGATTATTCGTGTCACTAAGTCTCTTGACCCTTTCAATGTGCAACTGTCATCAGACTTTACCCACGTGAGAGATAATCTTTAGCCTATCGCATTTCCTGTTTCATTGCTTCCGGACCTTTATTAGGTAGAATAAGGTGGGACAGGTACATTCTTTCACTTCTCATTTTCTCTGACCAGTCGAGTCTGGACTAGTTTATTCACTCTTACTTCTAGAGGAATACTGGTGGTAAGCCAAAATTAATCACAGTTCTATCTATAGTCTGTGTACATTTCTCACTGGATATTATCATGTGGATTTTATTATTTCGTAAGAAGAAAACATAACATGGCATATGTATAAATATATATCATGGAACGGAATTAAGTGACTGATTTTTGCTTTCATTTTGTTTATTTTAGGTGAGATTTTAATACTACATCATCATTTACCACAGCACAGCCGAGGGGGTTTTGAGTTAAAAACCCTCTACCAGGGGGTTTTAAGATTTAAAAAAAACCTATCAGGGGGTTTTGGCAGTTAAATCCCCCTCTTCTATAAAACAAAACAAAAAAAATGCAAACAACAATCCCCGAATTCCAACAGCACAGTTAAGGAAGATTTTGATTTTAAAACCCCCTCTAAAATTTACGATAAACCCCCTCTTCAATGTAAAAAAAGCGAATTACACATTCAAAATTCTATAAGCGTAGCCAAAGGGGTTTTGAGTTTAACCCCCCCCCCCCCCTCCAGTTGGGGTTTGAAGCTAAAAAGCACCTCTTCAACATAAAAAAAAAAAGCAAATTACACACTATAAAATCTATGAGCGTAGCCAAAAGGATTTTGAGTTTAAATCCCCCTCCACCAGATGGCTTTTTCTTTAAAGTTTAAAACCCCTCCAGATGGTTTTGAGTTTAAAATTCCCCTACAGAGCATTTAGGGTTGAAAACCTCTCTCTTCAATATTATTTTAAAGCAAACTACAGTCACCAAATTCTATGATCGTAGCTAAATGGGGTTTTGAATTTTTTTTTTTTTTTAAAAACTCCAGAGATTTTTTAGTTGAAAACCCCTCAACAGATGATTTGACGAAAAAATTTTCCTGTTCGATATAAAATCTAAAGGCATGTAATTCCAAGAGCGTAGTCAAGAAAGGTTAAAATTTTCTACCAGTGGCTCCATTAATAGGCCTAAAGTGTGAATAGTCTTCTGCCAAAATTGAAAAACATTAAATGTGGCTCAACAAAGATGGCTAAGACAGATTTTAGGAGTCAGTCATAGAGATCGGGTCTAAATCAAAGAAATCATATGCCTAACTGGGAGTCGAATCCTTAGTAAGGTTGTGACAGAACGTTGCATGAGGTTTTGCGGGACATGTTCTCCACAAAATGAATTACGCAAAATGTTGCGGAAACAGCTTGCCGGAAAATGCGCCGAACGGCGCGAAAGGGTCTAAGTCAGTAAGAATAGCACATTAGGTTTTTGAAATAAAATTTTTTAATAGCAAGATAATGCACTGTAGATACCTCAGAATATGCATTTTGTTCAATACCAGAAATAGTGCTAGCGGCGGGGCTTGCCCCGTGCTGAAGGAGCGCTGCGAGCTCCCCCAGACCCCCTTGCTAGCAAGGGCGGGGAGTCTACAATAAACGTCTTCCAAAAGGGTCAGAATGTAATAAAGATTAACACACACATATATAAATTTTTTTTTCGTGGGGGGGGGGAGGGGGGCAGGGAGACACACACACACACACACACACCCCCGAAAAAAAATCCTGGCTACGCCCATGATATATATATAGTTATGTATTGCATTAATGTATTAATGCTACATTGCTCAATTGATTGTTGATGCAACCATGTATATATTTGTACATCTTATTTTATTCCCTTTATCTCGGCTGACCGCCATGGTAATTTTACTAGCGCACTAATACTGCGTTTAGAGAAGAAATATGAATGATCTCCCCCTTTACTCATTTTACTCTAATGAGAATTGCGCCCCTTGAACGGACACTCTCTCCATTCAAGCGCACTCCATTGTTCATGACCGACAGCCATATGTAAACAAACCCTCATGGTCGCTGACCACCGTCCATTCCCCCCCCCCCTTTCTCTTCCAACTTATGATGTTTCATTGAGATTATTATCTCCCTTACTATGTGCATTTTATATGGCTATTAACAGCCATCTATTTTCCCAATTGCATTTATCATCATCTCCCCATTGTACTCAAAAGCATTTTTACCAATATGACAAACACACCTCAGTCGAGGACATCAATAAGATGCATGAGAGACACGTTCTAACTTGTATTTGTTTATCCTCAGCCTCCCTACTGCCTATTTATTCTGAATTGTTTGACAGCCACTCGTCAACTTACTCAATTGCCTATTTGGCTCTACGATTTACTTGCCTATTGGCCTATTTGGCTCTAAGAGTTGGCACTATCGGCTCTACTTGCCTGCCTACTTGACAGTTCACTTGTCAACCTGTAAGGTACGATGTCCCTATAGACCACCTGCCTGTGCGAGACGTCATAGCTCCGCCAGATCTCCACAAGTCACTGGACTTATCCTGCTAATGACGCTGCCCACGGTAGATCAGCTCTGCCCGCAATACCCTTGTGCCCACGGTAGCCTGCAACCTGCCCTACTGTGTCCACTACAGATATCAGAACTTTGGATTGAGACTCCACAAGGACTGAATTAACCCTAACCCTATACCCATTAGAGTGTCACCTTCAACTGCAGAACCTCAAGCCAGGACACAGGCAACTGCAACTCAAGCAGGACAACCAGCTAAGTTCAGAGGACAAAAGTGAAATACTCTCTTATTAAGCTTAGTGTGATGACACAATATTGCTAACGAGATGCAAATCCCCTCCCCTATTTTATTCTACTTTGTATATTTATGTCAATAAATATTCTTTAATTTTTTAAACATTTGTATCTTTCTCCATTGTTTATCTCGTTGCGTGTCTGCTCCCAATTTATCTCTGATGGACCAGTGTGTGGCAATTAAAAAATAATCATCCCTTAGACACCAAACAAGCCAATCACACACGTCATTTTTTCAAGTTTGTAATTAATGCTGGCGATATATCATTTTAAAAATCGGTAGAAATATAGCCAGACACATGTACTATTATTGGGGAAAAAATCAACAGCGTATGACTTACCTGTAATGAGTATCAGTACAAATATGAAATAAAAATGTATAATATACTTTCAAAGTTAAGGAGAGTAAACTAAGATCTCTAGAATCTAGATGTGGTTGAAATGGAAAAAATTGGTGGTCAGTCAGCTATACATCTGTCCACTAATAACATTTAGATGTAGATATAGAGCATAAATATACTGTAAACATGATAGGAATTGGGGCTATGAATCGATAACCCCTGTCTTAATATTGAATAAAGGGAGATATCTATCCTGTCCTTGTCCAAATTAGAGTTTATTAAACTGCAAGATTTAACAGAAAATGGCATGAATAAATAAATAACACTTTTAAAATATGATTTTATTTATTTGAGCAGTTAGTGTATCACACTGAGTGGTCCAATGGTCAGGGAAAAAAAATAATGCATGGTCAAAGTTGCATTTGCAGATTCTGACCCTTTGACATGAGATTTATTTTTAAGTATACATAGGAATACAATATAATATCTATTTTTATAGACCAATTCATGGATGAGGATTTTAAAGATGCTTTCAGTAGTTTTTTTTTCTAGGTTTAACCTCAAGGGAGCTATAAAAATTCAAACATATAAAATGTCCTCCACTCGGCTTACAGGTGGCCGGAAAGAGTTCTTTACTTTAATAGTGAGCATTTTCAATTTTGTTACAATTCCAACACATTTTGTTTTGTTTCTCTTTAGTTAACAATGTTCACCTTAAGGTTAAAGTTGGCATGTATTGATTTTTACCTCACACAATTGCTCTAGACATAGTGATCATGATAGTATTGCACACATGACAATTATTTTATCATGTATATTTAAAACTCTGAATCCAAACCTCCGCTGCCCTGCGGCTATACCCAAACACGGGAAAGGCTTCGGGAGACAACCCTGAGGAAAAATCAGGAGCTGGTGACCCTTAGGCAGACTGTGGCACACCGTTCTACAGCCTGGCAGATCCTGCGGCGCTACTGATCCCAAACTGTACTGGATACTCCGTTCCTTTGGTCACATCAGCTGCGCGGAGAGGGGGGAACTGCTGTGTGGGCGACATCGTTCCGACCATAAACAATGCCCAGGCTTTCATCTCCTTTATTCAAAGCCCTAACCCTTGTGGACGGGAGTGTCTCTCTAAAATAGGGCTCCACAGCCACATGAGGAAGTGTGCTCTGAGATGAACCATAGTCGTCCTACGACTGAAGGAGGCCAATGATGATTTATACCAGATTTTTAACAGATGTAGCTCTATTCAAACCTTCAAAATAGTAGTAATAACAAATGACAGGTAAAAATTGATGCAACAATGGCACTTGTCCTGATGAGCCTCCTTTAGGGGTATGATTGAAACATCTACAGATCTACAAACTTGACAAACTTCATTACTATTAAATAAATAATCTCAAAACATTGCTAAAAAAACACTTCACAAACTTCAGCTCAAGAAGAACAATAAGTTTAATATCCAATATCTACGACACACTAGTACTCAAAACAAACTAACATCTTGTTCCATCACAAGATAACAACTGACTAGCAATTTCTGTCTTATTTTAGGAAAAACGAACACATTCAAAACATCACGTGTATACTGTTTACATTCATACCTTGGGATATAAAGAAAGGGATATAATTTTTTCAAACCAAAATAGCAACAAAGAAATAACACATTTATTCTCGTCATACCTGCCCCTAAATTTTGCAGGGATCCTATATATATATATATATCTGTTTATCTATCTATATTTATATCTATATATAAATATATATTGAATGCAACATGTGTTATTAACAAAATAGTATTTATTAGAATAATTTAATTATTTAAATACTTTAAATCATGACTTCTTGGATCAGGTCACCAACATTTAGACAACGTCTAGTGGTATATTAATACCAAGCTTATACAAGAAGTTTAATTTAGTTAAAAGAACCTATATATTTTTTTTAATTATATTAATAGTTGACTATATTTTAGTCTTACACAATACACAAGTGACTAGTTCCTTATTTAATTGTGTTTTGCAGGGTATACTGGTTCCATTCTTTAATGTCATATTTTTGATTGCCTTGATGTTTTTGCCAATATCTTTGGCACCTTGGCCTATAATATGGATTTATAGCACAGTCATTTTGCTGACAGAGCCTGTTCTTAGAATTGCTGAGGTAAAAGAAAACAGCAATAAAAAACATGCTTAAATATATTTTATTTTGCAATTACTATTTTTTTAAATACCTTTTCGATTAGAGAGAGTTATTTTCAATTAACTTCAAAACTTTGAAAAAGATTTATATATGTTATTGTAAAGTGGACAATCATTTTATTATGCATAATAAAATTGGAGCTAATGCTTTGATAGTATGAATTGGATAAATCCTTAAATGATCTATAGATCAAAAACTAATCTCTTAGTCTAAATTTGAACTTTTGTGTGGTCATACTTAAATGTAAAAAATGTATCAAAAGTAAATTTTTTTGTATGGGGCCTGGTGGCAAATTGCTTGACTTTTGACTGGGATTTTGTTTGTAAAATGTTTTACGTGTTTCAGGTGTTCCTTCAGAGTTGAAGATAGTTTACTTCCTAGTCCAAACCTCCCGCAGGATGATGGGGGATGGGAGCGGGCAGGATTTGAACCCTCGAGCATCGATAAATCTGAACGACAGTCCAGCACGCAAACCGCATGACCAGGCAGCCATCCTGAACTATAAATGAGATTTTTTTGTATACCCGAGTACCAATGCTAATGGATACCTTAGGGAAAAAGTAAAGGAAGTGTGCTAACCACATAACAACCCCGTTAACATTCTTCCCATAGAAACAGGTGATCTTAGGTTCACAAGGTGGAAAGAGTAACTTTACTTTTACATTTCTTTTGACAGGGGATAGTTTTACTTAATGTTGTCATGCGCAAAAGTCAGTCAGCAGCAGATGAAATAGAAAAGGGTGAAGAATCTTCCAATTTATACAAGGTAACAAGATTGAGCAATTTAATTCTTACCCTAGTTCAGTGTAAGGAATAACATCAGTTAAAACAACAAATAACAAAATCTACAAAGTCTTTATAAATTAGATAAAGGAAATGAAATAAAATATAAGAACTACTTGTTTCAAGTTGCTAAAATATTCATGTTTATTTCGCAGATTTGTTTCCATAGATAAATATTTATTACTCCTTTCATGTTATTTTCATGTAATGTCACTCAGTATGTAAAGAAAAATAATATTTCAAGCATTTCAATCTGTTGAAAATTAAACATTACGAACTCAGTTGAGTAAGTATGTGCCACTATGCCAACATTTGCTAGTTTGATCTTTGCTCTTGAATAGACAGAGTAGAAGATGCATTTAGATTTAAAGAAAAAAACAACATCTGGCCACATATTTATTATGTAAGAGCTTTGTACAATCTTAGGCTGCATTGATTTATCTCACCAAAAGGTGGGAAATACAATAATTGTAGTTCTTTCCTGATATTCAGAGCTTGTGGTATAAACAGGGTTACTCATAACAATATGAATGATGCAAACATTTTCTCTCCTCTCTTAACATTACTGAGATTATAGTGATGCACTTGCCCAGTCTAGCTGCTTGATTTAATTCTTAGACACTAAAAACTCCATAGAAGTTCCTTTCCTCTCAGTGTAAATAATTTGCCATGCATGTACCTAAGCATAACCCTGAGAATTGAATCACTAGTGGGATGGGAGAGGTAGCAAATAAATGGCTGTTTTACATTGTTTTTTTCTCTGTTGTAGTTTCTGTCACCCTGATCAGAGACATCTTTATGAAGTGTATCTCATCCTTGTAAGAGATCAACTTTTTTATTGAGAGGATATAGATGAAATCACAGATTGAACTTAGCTCATAGACAGAAATATATAGATTGGTCGACAGGAATTATTTTCATTTGGTGAAAGTCAAATTTTCTTGCTTATAAAAATTATGTTCTTACATTTTGAAAATAAATTTTTGCATTTATTCCTGATCTCTTTTCGTTGATAGTTTCACAGATCTATTGTAGACACTCCATCACTTCTAATTGTTAGAGTTTGTTTTTAGGAATATTCATTTTCATCAGAAGGCCCTAATAAGCTAAACTTGAAACAACTTTATAATAAAATTTTTTATAATGGCCACCGCCATAATAGGAACACTTAGATCTATAATACTAAAGAAAAAGTTTTATTAATCAGCTTGTAATATAGATGTTTGTAAAATGTTTTACATGTTTCGGATGTTCCTTCAGAGTTGAAGATAGTTTACTTCCTAGTCCAAACCTCCCGCAGGACGACGGGGGATGGGAGCGAGCAGGATTTGAACCCGGGACCATCGATAAATCCGAACGACAGTCCAGCGTACAAACCGCACGACCAGGCAGATGTTGGCTATGACAGTTCTTATGCTGCTGGGAATTGCTGCTTAATACAGCACTCTATCAGCCAAAACTTTGTGCTTGCAGTCTATACATATATAGGTCTAGGACTAAACTATAAGCTACTAACATACCTGGCACATGTTTTCTGTTTTAGTGAAACTGCATACACACTAGTCATTTGCCATAAGTTCCAAAGGAAGTGTAAGTGTTGCATCCTGGTCACAAAATACTAGTGGCCAGTTAGCTAAAGAACCTAGGCAAAATATCTAAGTATCTACTGTATTGTAAGGAATAATTAACAAATTATGATTTAGATTCTATGATTTGTACTAAAGAGACAAGATTCTACCTACATTGACATCGTCGTTGAAGAGAATTTGATGTGACGAGCACATTTGCCAGGGATTATATTCTCAATACTTGACAAATCAATGAAATGAGGAAAGAAACATCTCTCTGTATTTTCTTCAAAACTTCTTTAATAACTTCTTCAAACTTTCACATCCAAATTAACTTCTTAATTCAATTACAACTTGACTTGATACTTCATAAATAAAACTTAAATGTTACATAAAACTTCTCTTAGTATAACTTCAACTTCAACTGCTAAAACTTTACTTAATGGATCCGCTAATAACATATAACTCATTACTGAGAGAGGACCAACGCTCTACAAGAACTACTACTATGCGAGGACCAACGCTCTACAAGATCTACTACTATGCGAGGACCCCGTCTGACTCACTTTCCCTTAATTTATACTTTCTTTGATCGTACATTCCAGAATCCTGGAACCTTCTCTGATAATTATTTTAGTAACTTTGACCTTCTAGAAGCTGACGTGTGCTATTTTTTTCCCTTAACCTCTTTCTTCGATTGGACATCTAAAATTAACTTGTTTACGCTGGACACCTGCACTGGCTGACCTCGAGGTTCTAGAAACTGGTCGAAATAGGTCACAGACTCGACTCGTGACATTACCCCCTTGCCTTTTTAGCATTTTGTATGCAATATAAAATGCGTAAAATAACTTTATTACTATTCTAATATATGCACACAAAAAAACAAAAAATTCATGCATTAAAAATACAGAGCTCATAATTCAAATAATTGCTTCATTACATTTACATAATTCAAAATTCAAAATATTATACACATTTAGCATATATAGTAAGTATCACAAAAAATACAGCTTAGTTCCATACAGCACTATATGATATTTGAGAATGAACTTTTCTAGCTTTTGAAACTCAAGAAAATATCAAAATTATACAACTTCACAATACTGAAAAATATCTGTCATCTTATCATATTATTTGCTAATACATAATATCTGAATATTAACTTATTTTTCAATATATGAAATCTAAACATGTACAATGCCAAATTACTCATTTCTAAAACTATTATAACAACAGTACTAAGGTAAATATACTAAGTAATAAACAATTGCATGACATAATTATTAAAATAAATATTGACACAGCTGTACAGTGCTGTTAGATTTACAACTTTCTTCTTTCCAGGTACTTGAAACAATTCTAGTCTGTCTGTATATTTCTTCTGTTCGGGCACTGGAAATAATTCTAGTCTATCTGTACATTTCTTCTTTCTTGGTTCTTTATAGTTCAAAATACGTTTAACAATATTGTCCTGTGTTTTCAGAGAGTTTTGTTCAACTCTGCTGTTGAAAAATGTCACTTTTGGTTTCAATACAAACATGCTTAGTTTAGCTACAAATGTACGTTGTTTCAATTGGTACAGAATGTCTTTCAGTTCATGAATATGTTTCATTCTAGCTTTAAGCAACATACAACTATTGTCCTTATAATATTCTTTGCTTTTCATATGTTCAAATAAGAACTGTCCTAAATTGACACTAAATCTTTCTTTTAATGACAGTTTACGTTGTAAAACGATTGAAGTAGAAAACATTGAGTTCGATTGTTCATGCAAGCATGGCGCTAATAAATCAGTTAATTCTTTCTGCAGTAAATCTCTATTGTGCAAAGTTAGAGAATAAACATTTGAGTTGGCAAGTTTGTTAGTTTTTAAGTTAATCTCATTGTCTATTAATGTTGATATGTCAGGAACATCATGAAATATCTCAGTATATTCTTCACTTGTATTCAACAGGTCTTTCATACTTTTCAACTTTAAATGATCTATGTCAATGTCTTTGATAGATTCAGTTTGTTTTGATGTTGTTGGTAATAGTTCATTTCTATTGTCTTCATTTTCCTCTTGAATTGTTGCTAAGCATGTAACACTTTCTTCTAGTACTTTTGATAAGTTTTCTTTATCTGTATCCTCGTTGTATTCTTCAAGCATATGAACATGAAACACTTTGATATATTTGTTAATGTTAATTTCATAAGTTACGTTTGAAATCTTTCTGATGATAGTAAATGGACCTTGCCATGTATAAATCAGCTTGTTGCTCATGTCAGGTAACCATAACTTCACTTTGTCTTCTTGTTTAAAATTTCTAAGCTTTCTGTAATCCTTTAAAATTGTTTCACTTTGAATATTGACTTCAGCTTCTTGAGTTTTTCCACATGGCTTTAAGACTGTAATATTTCTATCAAAATCTTGTTGAAATGTTTTCGTTTCTGAGTTATTTTGTTTTGACTTAGACAGTGAGTCATTTTTGTCTGGTATAATATTTTCAATAAGTTTGTAGCTTTGTTCAACATTCGCGCGTTGATCTGGAACTTTTGTCTTAGGATTGTTCATTTGACAAACTTGACATTGACTAACATGTTTCTTAACATCTTTCGTAATACTAGGCCAATAAAATTTGTCAAGAATTCTTTTCTTTGTCCTCGTCACACTTGCTAGTTTCGTATGTAGAAAATTGTGATTCTTTTCAATGATGTCTTGAGTATATTTCAGTGGTAAAATGATTTGTTCAACAAACTCATAGGTATCATAATTAACACTTTTCTTTACAAGTATGCCTTCTTTGAAATAAGGTACATGAAGTCCTGGCTGCTTTACAATTGTTTGCGCCTTCTTGTACATTCTTGTCAAAGTTGTATCTTTCCTCTGGTCAGCTTTAAATTCTTCATTATTAAATAGTTGAAGTTCAGTAGTATTCTTGTTGTACTCATAAACAATGTCAGGTCCCTCAGTAATGTTTGTCTCTTTTTCTTCAGTTTCATTTCTTTCTGTTTCTTTTATTTCTTTAAGTTTTCTGTCTTCTTCTTCTTTTCTTTCTTTAAGTTTTCTTTCTTCTTCTTCTTTTCTTTCTTTAAGTTTTCTTTCTTCTTCTTCTTGAATTTCTTTAAGTTTTCTTTCTTCTTCTTCTTTTCTTTCTTTAAGTTTTCTTTCTTCTTCTTCTTTTCTTTCTTTAAGTTTCTTCTCTTCTGCTTCTTTGTCTTCTTGTCTTCTTTTTTCTTCCTTAATTGTTTTTCTTTCTTCTGCCTCTTTTTCTTCCTGTCTTCTTTTTTCTTCTCTAATCCTTTTTCTTTCTTCTGCCTCTTTTTCTTCCTGTCTTCTTTTTTCTTCTCTAATCCTTTTTCTGTCTTCTGCCTCTTTATCTTCTCTACGTCTTCTTTCTTCTGCCTCTTTATCTTCTCTACGTCTTCTTTCTTCTGCCTCTTTATCTTCTCTACGTTTTTGTATATCGTAATTTATTTGTGTAGTGCACCATTCCTCCATTCTTTCTTGTGGGATGTGAAAGGCAGCGGCTAATTTGATGTATTCTTTCCACAAGTACGAGACCAATGCCATTGTAATAACTTAATAACTGTGCTATTTATAAGTACTGCCTACACTAGCGATGACCGACACCTGTCCTCAGGTGAGAGGTTAACAATGACTGACCTAGTTAAATATCGATCGGTGTCTCCTCTTGAGGAATGTGTAAGTGGTCAGTGTATGTAAACAAACCAGTGTACTCTAGCTTTAGTAACGTTGCCTTCACAGCTTAATAGATATAGCTTTCACAGCTTTAGGAAATATAGCTTTTACAGCTTGGTAAATATAGCTTTCACAGCTTGGTAAATGTAGCTTTCACAGCTTAGTAAATATAGCTTTCACAGCTTAGTATATGTAGCTTTCACAGCTTAGTAAATGTAGCTTTCACAGCTTAGTAAATATAAAATGTAAGGTACTGACCTTAAAACAGATGATCTTTCACGTTTCATTACAAAGTTTCGTTTCAAAGATTGCCGTCTTGTTGAAGTATTCTGCAAGAGGCTTTTCTTATAAGGCTTTATTTGGGCTTTGTCGTTCAGAGAGGCTATAAATCACTCGTTAGAGGCTTTATGAAAATTCGTAGAACTTGCTAGAATGTGTCGACTTTCCTCTTTGAAAATGTAATATGTGATGCTTGACTTCGTCGTTGTCTTTATTTATAAATGCCGTTTTTCGTCAGGAGGTGCCAATATATGTGACGCCTTTATTCTTCGATGCTCTTTGCCGGAGGTGCCATAATATGTGACGTTTTGGGCCGAAGGATTGTATTAATAAGTTGACGAATTCATATGAAATGAAGAAAGAAACATCTCTCTGTATTTTCTTCAAAACTTCTTTAATAACTTCTTCAAACTTTCACATCCAAATTAACTTCTTAATTCAATTACAACTTGACTTGATACTTCATAAATAAAACTTAAATGTTACATAAAACTTCTCTTAGTATAACTTCAACTTCAACTGCTAAAACTTTACTTAATGGATCCGCTAATAACATATAACTCATTACTGAGAGAGGACCAACGCTCTACAAGAACTACTACTATGCGAGGACCAACGCTCTACAAGATCTACTACTATGCGAGGACCCCGTCTGACTCACTTTCCCTTAATTTATACTTTCTTTGATCGTACATTCCAGAATCCTGGAACCTTCTCTGATAATTATTTTAGTAACTTTGACCTTCTAGAAGCTGACGTGTGCTATTTTTTTCCCTTAACCTCTTTCTTCGATTGGACATCTAAAATTAACTTGTTTACGCTGGACACCTGCACTGGCTGACCTCGAGGTTCTAGAAACTGGTCGAAATAGGTCACAGACTCGACTCGTGACATTTGACAGGATTTCCTGCTTAGCTGTTGGGCTGTAATAAGAAATTTGTTGCGTTTGTTTGTTTGTTTATTTTGGGTTTAGGTTTTAAAGCATAGCAACAATAATGTCATAATAAAACAAAGACTACAGATATGAAATAAATACAGTTCATGTGTTAGCGTCTTTGGTGAAAATCAAGTTTTTTTAATCAAGAAGTTTTGGGACTTAATTATTTGGTTAGTGACAGTAATGACAGATGGATTCGCTTCATTACTGGATTAAAAATGTTATGAATTGACATCATTCTTGATTAGGCCTATCTGATTTCATTGTTGGCCTTTCGATGTGTTCATTTGGTAGTTGGAATTAGTTGTTACCTCAGCCTGAACATAGTCAATACTCAAGACATAGCAAAGAAGTGTTCAACACAGCCCTTCACTGCTAGACTTTGACTACTAAATAGGCTAGCAACTCAGAGCTGGCTGTTGTGATAGTAAAAAGAAAAGCAGAACAGGATGTGTATATGACATGTGCTTTTCAAAGAGGTGCCTAAGCTGCTGCCACCATTTAGCTAGTAAACTTCACAATTTGTCCTATGTAGAACAGGAACAGAAATGAACCAAAATCTACTGTAAATATAATTTAGTGCTGTATTTACTCTTAACTATGTTTTGATTTATTTTTCATTTTGTGAAATAAATTCGAATGTACATTATCAAGCATGATATTTTCTTCCAGGGAGTTATATTGTTGTTTTCCTCCATATGTTATGGTCTGAGTGCAGCTCTGGTTTATGAAATATACAATGCAGGGACATATAACCAACTGATGTAAGTATAGATAATAAATCTGATTATTATATATATTATAATAACTCTGCACCCGCTCTTATGGTGCACATTCCTCAATACAGGACAAAGATATGGCTGATTGAAGTCTGTGGTTCTAGACTATCTTGATTTAGACAAGTCACTGCATGACAGACCAAAGAATTCCCAACATCCTTATGCTCAGGTGCTACCCAGCTCAAGAGTTACTTGAAATTTTGTACACACCTTCCTTATACCACTTTGATGCTCGCTATGAAACAGATTTGCAATGTTCACATCAATTTGCAACAAAAAAAACACAAGCTTTTTATCAAACTTTTTGTGGTGATACAAAAAGCTTGCATGTAAAATTCATTTGAGCTTACCAAGTGGTCAAGAGAAAAATGTATTTTTGGATCTATGTTATTATTTTGTCCACCTAGCTTAGCCAAAACTGAATTCTTTTACAATTTATCCCCATCAGGCTCCACTGTCTCCCACTGTGCACACTTGATATAGTACATAAATCAATGATCCTATTGTTAAGTTTTAACTATTCACTGCTCTGACTAATACAATAGAGATAGAACTACTGTTATACAAGGACAGTAGAATAATGAACCCCCCCCCCCCAACCCCTTTCAGAGTAAGATACACTCACCTGTAATAGAATCATACTCATAACTGCTAGACATCAGCATCGCTCTTGCACCTGATCACTGGCAGCATAGAATCACACAACCCCACCCCAGCTGACATCATAAAACAGAGCCGGGTGACTCATGCTTTTGAGTAGTGCCATACTACACGACCACCAGAAGTCAACACAACGGGTAAGCAGCTACTCATATAAGTAGAGAAGATGATATGGACACATTCTCATGCAATCAATGATGAAAATTTGCTTTGCACACTGATACAATTATTTCATTATTTTATTTTAATTAACAAATGGTTTTCTTAAGTTTATTGATTAAATTATTTTTATACTCAACTAAATTAATTAGGGTGTTGTGGTGTGCCTGTGCTATATTATTGCATATTTGAGTGGGAGAAACAATATAAACTTCATCTAGCTCTTAGAGTTTCATCAAACAAGCTAATAGCACAAAAAGGATAAATCTAGAGTCTATTTCTTATTTCTTTAATTTATTTATTATAATTTTTTTTAATTTTTTTTTTTTGAGAGAGAATTAGGAATGATAATAATTTTGTGTTTGTGTGTGTAGATAACACTACTATACTACTGTAGTCTTTTTTTCTACATTCAAAAGGGTTTAAAAAAGGTTTAAATTTAATAAAGCCAAATCCTCATCTTCTTTTTTTTTTTTTAGAGGACATGATGCTAAAATTAATGTAGTGTGGGGAAAGGCAAGGGAGAATTCAATTGGGGCCTTTAGAAAAATGCATTTTTCTTCCTCTAGGTCTAAAAGTTGCGATATCTAATACCATAAATTTCTTGCCTTATGATTAAAGGATGAAACAAAACAATTAAAACTAACCAAAGGTGCTATATTCAAAAGCTGAAAAGTGTGGTGAAGGGTCGATAATTTGGAGTGTGCTAAAAAAAAAAGATAGGGATTGTCATTAAAAAATAGCTGATAATTGTGAAAGCAGGTGTACATGTATGTATCTATATACACTAGCAGTACACACTGGCTACAGCCATTGATTTGTTCCCTGGCTTTATATTGTTTATTATTTCTGGAATTCTCCCTTCGTTTCTTTTTTGAATTGTAATAAACAGGCCACATTTTAATGATCAACCCAACATACTTTTTCAGTCCTTGAATTAGTGTATTTGTTACAGTGAAATTTTGTACACCTGCTCTCTTTTTCACTCTCTTGATACCCCATTTTGTTTTTTTAACCTGCACATCATAAGTTCTCTGACATAGACTTTTGACTTGATTTGGAAAGACCCGCTTCATAATGTGCCCCAACACATACACGCACTCAGGCCCAAGTAACACTTTCATTTATCTGCTCCCCCCCCCCCCCCTGTAATCACTAGAGTCTGTTGCACTTTCAAATATATATATATATATATATATATATATATATATATATATATATATATATATATATATATATTCATTATTCATGATTCTAGGATTGAATACCTGCTACTATTAATACACTAATGAAATCGTTTTTGTTTTTCTGATAAACTGATCAATCTTCTCATTATAAAGTTAAGTTTATTATGCCAATTAAATGTTTAGATAGAATTCTTGTATGCAGTAAATAAAATAATTGTGAACAGTAAAATAGTTGCATTTGTCATCCTTTAGATTATTTTAGTATTAATATAGTGTCATCACAAAATATTTGAAACCATTTCAATTCTTCTCTCTTCTTCTTCGTTCTCATTGTTATGTTGGAGTGTTCAGATGAGTAGACCAATACATGAGATGAAATGCGCAGTGGTTTCCAGATCAGGGAGCTCTCCATATAGTTTCCTTTCTAGTGGGGTGATTTGGGGCCAATGTCTTATACGGGCCTCTTGGTATAGAGAGCAGTTTTGGAGAACGTGGTCTGTATTCTCTGGTGATTCTCCACATGGGCAGATTTCACTGGTTCCAATTTTGAGCTTTCGGTACATGTGTTGTCGCATTCTGTTGTGTCCGGTCCGAACCATTTCAATGATAATTTTTATTGATGACTAATTGCTATCTTACATCCAAAGAATAGACTTGATTTTTAAAAAATCATATGTTATTAAGATGAAAAAAAAATCTGTCAGTAATAACATTGAAATAAAATTAAAAATGTATTCAGTTCTTTTTTTTTTTTCCTTTAGATGTCTCTTTGTAGTACTTTGCTTTTGTCTAGCTGTCCACAATATGATGATAATGGCTCATGAAGGTAAATCTTCTTTCTTACTTTAAAATTTTTTTTACTATTTAGTACTGCACATAGATTATAATAATAATAATAATAATAATCTTTATTGTCCGTAAGGAAATTTGTCTTACAATTTGTGCATTACACTAAACAAAACATTATAACTTAAAAAAACAAAATGTACATTCACACCAGACTCATAATTTACATGTGAAAAGTTTATATCAGATTGTTTCTATTTAATGATTTGATTGCCAGGGGAACAAAAGAGTTTTTGTGTCTGTCTTTGCTATCTGTGTCTTGTGATGGTAAAATCACAAAATCCTGAACCAAACTGATTTTTTATTTCTAGAATCTTTTTAGCTTTTTTATGGATGTTTGTCTCAAAAATGGGGTTTGTTTTTTGCCAATGTTTATATGCCATGTTTTAAATAGTCTTCAACATTGCTTGACTAAAGTGTTGTTTGTTTGACTCTTGTAGGTATAATCAGTGATTGTGCTTTCTGCTGCCTAGTGAACATTGCAGCACTTTATGTGATGATGAAAGAAGTGGAACAAAGGAATACACATCTTACAGAATCAACACTATGGAAGACTGAAATCCCAACATCATCATGGACTACTATGTAATGTCTAGAACAGTATATCAGTAATATAAAATAATCACTGGGCAGGGTCAGCTCAGATGTCCTATAATCTTTTCACCATCTTCCAGGACTGTTCACATTTTCTTATTAAAACACATTAACTGGGCATCAAAGATGGTGTAAGTGCATCCTCTGCCTCTGAGCATTGCTCAAGTTTGGTTGTGCTAATTACTTCATCCCAGGTTTTTGGCAATGAATGACCTGTAGGACTAAGTTAAGAATCTTTCTTACATACTTTTTCTTTTATTATCAGGACCATGGTTATTACAAAGCTTCTATCAACTCACCCCTTGTCTGTTTGGTACAATTCCTGTACACAATATTTCTCCTACTTCCTATTCTTGCATAAAGTTGAAACTTTGCAGTTATTTATTGTCAATGACAACACATGAATCATTCAAAACATTTACCAATTAGTTTATTAATTAGTGGTTTTTTTTTTTTTTTTTTATGTAGCAAAAGAAAGATAAATCTTGCTGTATTGAGAGAGATGCCTGTTATTTGCGGTTCTTTCCCTTATACAGCTTGTTTGTTGTTTTTTTTTAAAGTATTTTTAAAAAGTTTTACTTCTATTTTGCTTTTGCTGTCCCAGAAAACAATTTTTCTATCCTTATCTTTGAAATGTTTAATGTTGAGCAGACAAAGAATGGCCTCTGTGTGCTGCTATCTATGCATGCACTTAAAAAAATTTTTAGACTTCACTTTTCCAATATTAAAACAGGATTTTCCTGCACAATGGTAATTTTTCACTACCTTTTTTGACAAATAAAATATGTTCATGTATTGTTATAAAATATATTGAAACATGTTTTTTAAGTTTTCTATACATGCATGTTTATGTTCAAATAACATATTTTATGAGTGGAACAGTTACTTTTTTTCCCCATTTGATTTGTCAGTCTCAAGATGGTCTCTTTGACTTACTAAGGGATTAACCTTATGTTGCTTATGTATCAATTACAATTTGACATTAACAAGAAGAGGGAGAGTGAAATAATCTTTAATTTGGTCCTTTAGAGTTGAGCTTGGAAGTCTGAACGAAAAAGCAAATACCGATTAGGAATGCTAGTCGCAATAAGGTCAGGGGTATTGAATAATTGTTGAAAAGCCCACCCAGTTGATAGTGGGAGGGATGTATTTCTGATTATGATTGTATAGTAAATCTTTCCTCTCTACATCTATTTATTTATGGATTAGAAATAGCTCACATTATCATACATCAAGTGACAAGTCTAGTGCATCAGTTGGTAAAAGTTGGAATGAATATGGCTATAGACACAGTTTATTATATAAAGTTTGATGTTTTCTAAGTTAGCATTCTAGGTCTTCGTCTTCAAGGTATTGAGGCTCGGAGTTGCGTCATTGGTAGAAAGTATTTCTATAAAGTCATATCAAAGAGATGTTTGCTATTATTTTATTTATTACTTAGGGTTTTCTAACAAATAACTCATTTGAAATTACTCAATATTTTGTGTAAAGACACACATGTACATTTATTGTTACATCATACATGACTTGGTAAAAAGAAAAAACGGCATTCTTTCATTTTTGTCTTAATTTATTTTGTTTTTGAAATAGTTTGTAGAGAATTCTATTTTCTCTCTTTTTGTCAACAGATTTGGAGGTTTAAGTGCTAGTAGCATTTTCAGCAACATCCTATACACAAATAAAAGTAAGTATCACTCTGTCCAAAATTCTTTCAGTTCCTAGTGAAGTGTTTAGTGAGGAACTAATGGACATGCATTATTAGTACCAATAAAAATTTTAAATATATCGAGAATGAAACAAAACCAAAGAATATAAATTTCATCATCAATACTTATCTAGCATACACAATTAAATGTGTTTGATAAAAAATATAACATTTGTTAAAAAGTACATAAATCTGTTGTTTGACTTATAGCAAATATATTGGAATGAATAGAGGTTATAAAGGTAATCATCATCTGTCCCTTTACTTTTATCAACCAAATCCCTCCGTTTTTTCCAGTCAGCAGATGTTCTTAGTAGGACATCAAGAGATGCCGGTCCATTCTTTTACATTGTCCAGCCAGCTTTTTTTTGGACGACCCTTTCATCATTCTCTCTCCACTGTACCTTGAAGAAAGACTTTTGATAGTGAGTCATGTCTTACAATACGACCTAACCAGCTTCACAGTTGACTTGTAACAGTACAAACTCATTTGTCTTCTTTTCCTTGTATCTGATACCCATTTGTCTTCTTTTCCTGGTATCTGATACCTAGCATTTTTCTGTAGCATTTACTCATCAGCGATTAGTGTCCAACTTTCACAACTATCTAGGAATACAAAGACCACTAGTGAAGAGTACAGCTTTAATCTGACTTGGACGCAGACATTACTTTTACAGATTTTACTCAGTTTTCTCATGACAGGAAAAGCCAAGCTTAAAAGTTTTTTTTTATCTCATTTATTGATCCTCCATCTTTTGTTATATTTGACCTTAGGTATTTAAAAGAGTCATCTTCTACTCATTTTAGGCCTTTCAATTGTATGCAAAATCTCCTATTATCTCCACCACAAACTAGTATTTTACATTTTTGTCTGCACTAATTTTCATGCCTACTGCTCTAGCTGCAGCATCCAGTTTTAAAGTCAGGTCTTGTATCTGGTCTGCATCTCCATTCATGTGGCAAACTAAAGGAACTCACACACGAACTTCAATGGGACAGCATTGGCCATTCTTGATTTCTGTGATGCAAGAAGGAAACTAAAAAGAAAGGCAGCAGAATAGAGTTCAACCAACAAAGAAATATGCTAGTACGGCATGTCGCCTGAAATCAATAACATACCATCAGAACATGGATGCTTACATGTTACTCAATGTTTTAGCACATAACATATAGCAATGTTAATGGTTTTGAAAAAATTCTGCAGAAGTGCTTGGGAAATTTTGATTTGCACTATAGTTCAAGCATTTACACCCCCAGCCATCATAGACTTTTGTCTTCTCCTTGAACACAATCCAGACTCTTACCATAAGATGTTGAAGATGTTAGCTGTATGTCAAGAACATTGATAGATCTGTCACATTGATAAATGGCACTGTTATAAAGACATGACTAAGCATCAGAGCTTTAAAAAGAATTTTTTAAAAAAAGCTCATTTGGGACATTTTATAGAGGCCTTTTGGTGCAGATACAATAACAAACTGCCTCTCTTTTTTTATGTGAGAGAGTTGTATGTCCTGAAACTTTGATTACTTTTTAGTCATTTATTCATGATAACATAGAGTAATTTTTACAGGTACCGGGTACCTAAAAAAAAAGTTGAAATTCTACATTGCAGTCATTAAATCTGGTTTGTTTCAGATAAAGCACACACAGCAATTAATATTTTCCAAAGGTTTTTCAGTCCATTATTCATTATTGGTCTACTGATAAGACTTTATAGTATCTTATTCATTGTCAAGAAGATGACAAGAAATTTTTTCCAGGATAATGTAAGTAGACTATATGAGATGATAACAAGAATAAAAAAAAAAAAAAAAAAAATAGGAGTTGATACATTGACCAAGATATGACTAACATACGATATAACATACCCTAATTCATTCACCCTAAAATTCAAACATCGAAAAAAAAAAAATTTAACTTTTTATTATTTACCTTATGGCTAAAATGACTATGCCAGTTTTATGATCAAAACTGCAGAGGCTAAATGTAACAAAAACCTTTTTTATTTCATTTGGAATTTTGATTCGAAATTTGTTTTTTAAGCCAACATATTAAAAAATTATCAAAATTATACTTTCTTACATTTTAAGCCAGTGAGTGAGAAAAGTGATGCTAGAATTCGCAGGCCACAAGTATGTGTTTATGTGTGAGGTCAGTTAAGTTGGCCATTATATTTCAACATAGCATACTGTCCTTTTCTTCTTCGTCCTCGTTCTCATTTTTGTGTTGGAGCATTTAGATAACGAGACCAATATATGAGATGAACTGCGCAGTGGTTTCCAAATCAGGGAGCTCTCCATATAGTTTTCTTTCTATTGGGGTGTTTCGGGGCCAGTGTCTTGTATGTTGGGCCTCTTGGTAAAGAGAAGGACATGGTCAGCATTCTCTGGTGACACTCCACATGGGCAGATTTCACTGGTTCCAATTTTGAGCTTCCAGTAGCCTGCATATGTTGTCTCATTCTGTTGTGTCCAGTCCTGAGTCGAAAGATTAGACATTCACTTGTCATAGTATACTATAATTCATGGGCCAAAAGTATGTAAGAGTGATGTTAAATTGGAAGAAGGGGGTTTGGCCAAAATATTCTGTGAGCTCTAGCACTAATAAAAAAAAAGGCATCATAGAACCTTTCAAAATTTTCAATAAAGTGCTGAAAAGCAAAAAAAATAAAAAATTAGACATTGTATGTAGGCTTTTTTTCTGAGACATAGGGGGTGTGGGGCTAATACCGGCAATGAAATCAAATTAAATGTTTAAAGGAGGAGTGTTGTTAAGTGGACTGTGTCAATTATGGGGATTGTTGAAATATGAGCAGTTTTATTGAAATGTCTGGACAAAATATTATGTGATTGATTTGCAGCAGGCAATAACAAAATATCATAGAGCCTATCAAGTATTTCACTAAAGTGCCAGTACTCAAAAGCAGAAGAATAGTCAAAAAGCATACCTGTATTTATTACTGCAAAGAGTTGGGGGGGGGGGGGGATGTGATAAATTTATGGGCCAGTTCTATTCAACAGATTTGATTCTAGAATCCACTAGCCAAAAGAGTGATGTATGTATGGGGGAACATTTATTTGTGGGCCTTGGGAACAAATCAATGGGCATTGCATATAGGTAATATTAGCATATATATATGCCTATTCATAAGCATTTAATTTCAATTAAAATTTATAAACCATTTTCTACTTTTCCAGGATGATGAAATCACACTAGATGACTTAGATGATGACTTGGTACCACCATGGAGGTCACCTCTTTTGCTCAAAGTTGCAGTCATTTTTATGTTCACACAACTTAGTGTAATTTATCTGTTTGACTGGGCTCCAGGAATGACAAACCTTTTTTGGCCTTCAGATTTAGTAGTCAGCAGACTTCTTCAAATCATCATTGTTATTCTATTTTACATTTGGCGATTGTACAGAGCAGACAATTGGACTTGGAATATTTGGCTTACACCAAATTAGCTACAGTAATGTTAAATGTTATTCAGCTACTGGTACTATAAAATATTTACAATTAATTAGGCTGTTTTGCAATTTTTTTTAATGTGTTGTACATATGTTTATTATGCTGCAAATAAAAAAAAGAACATATTTTCTTCTGATAAATGCATGTAAGTCTTTCAATCATATTTTAATTTCCATGAACTTTTGCTTCATAAAAGTACTGGCACTTGTATGTTGGTTTTGTTTCATTTAATCAGAAAAATGTTTTGGGCTGCATATTTGCAAAGTTAATTAAGTGAATTACTTTCAAGCAAATACTGCACTCTTCATTAAGCCTTATTATTATTATTATAACAAATAGTAAAATGTTACATATTGTTGTATAAAATCTACGTAAATGAATGAAGCAACAAATATTCAGTTTATAAAATAGAAAACAGTATAAGCACAAGATTCAGCAAAAAAAAAACAATGTTAGGTTTTGGAATGATTAAATAAGTAAAGATACAATTTTATTTTGGGTACTGGTACCAGTACAAAGGTCTGTCAGCACTTTACTGAATTATTTAAAAAATCAAAGAATTTACAAACCAAAACATAGTGGGATCATTCTATCCAAACAAAGAAAAGCGGGTCTGAGCAGACAATAACAGACTCCGCTAGGTAAAGGGCGTTAGGCCAGGCATCGAATAATGTGCTACTTATCGCCTCGCCATGTTGGTACATAGGGAGAATGGACCACGTTGTTAAAAAAGAACTACCGTTCTTCCCAACACACAAACCCTGATAACATCCTTTTTCCCCTAAACGAACACAACAACAACAACAAAAAACAATTCAAGTCTCAAAAAATTAACCAAACACCTCATACTGGGAAAGTAAGTATCCCCTAGGCTAATTTAGCTGGAAAGATTAAGCAACATGATCCCCAGTTTTCCAAATCTGATATTAAAGCTTTTATCAAAGGACTTATTCCAAAGTCACTTAAAATAACTAACCTGCTCCACAAATTCTCTACAAGAATGCCTGATCGGTGAAAAAAGAAGTGTCTCAATACCCGGGTACTGAGGCCTGGTTACATTGGTGGCTAATGCTCTGGTCGCCAAGAAAGTGCCCACAGACTTGAGTCAGGCACTTGCGGATCCGGGAGGGGGGTGGCGGAAGTATTTTAGTAAAAAATTCACATAATTTGTATACGAATTTATTACTTATGTTAATAATATATACTAATTATTTATATTTCAACCTATTTCTAGATTATTTCGCCCCCCCCCCCCAGTATGTTAATTGGCCGATATGCAGGGGGCGATGGCATCAATCCCCCCCCCCTTTTCCATAAACTTTCGAGGGGGGGGGGGGTCCAATTTAGTTGTAGAAATCACAGCTTGATAACAGAATCAGTTACATATCTATACAGTAAAGCGTCGTTTATCCGAACGTTTATTATCCGGAGCGTCAAATATCCGGACCAGTTTTTTTTTTTTTTTTAATCAACCACATGTACTGTAATGCACATATACTGTATGAATACGTTTTCGAACAGGCAATGCTCAACAGTTGTTTCGCGCGAGGCGAAAAGTGACGGAAAAACCCAAGGTGAGGTAAAATTGCGACATTTGTCACCTATTTTGCTCGTTCTTCACGCACGTGTCCCGCATGTGATGATTTTCAATATTCGTATAGTGTCAGGTTGCATATACTGCATGGATCGCTTCGGTTTTCGGTTATCCGAACAATCGCGTATCCGAACGGTGTCCGGTCCCAATTGAGTCGGATAAACGACGCTCTACTGTATATGTATATATCTTTATATTATGTCTTTCCCCTGTTAGCCGATGGGGGGGGGGGGGGGGGGGCGAATACATCTACTGCCCTTCCAACCCTTTGAGGGGGGGCGGTCCTACTTTTAATTAGAAATCATAGTTTGTGAACAAAATTAGTTAAATTACAATATAATTTTTATATTATGTCGCTACACTTAGCCGATTCGGTGGGGGGGGGGGGGGGGGGGATGATTGCTTCTGCTGCCCTTCCCACTCTAGCCCTCTGAATGGGAGGTCCTGTTTTTATGGAGAAATCATAGTATGTGAACAAAATTAGTTGAATATCTATATAATATAAACTACGTATTGATATGTGAACCCATTGTATATTATGTCGCGCCACACTCTAATCTCAAATTTTTTTTATTAGCCCCACCCCTATTCTTTAATGACAAATGCAATCATTAGCAGAAATTATAAAAAAAAGGAGCGAGGTTTAATTATTTTCACTCTACCGCCCCTCCCCTTTCCAGACAGAGTTTATGTAATGTCACATGAATTTATCATAATTATTGTAAGAAAGACTTTGCTTTGGAAAAGTTGTAATTCAAACGAAATTTTTCAGTAAGAGTCACGATTGAGATGAGTTCTAAACCCAGATAATCTTTTCCTAGTCGCCTTTTTCCAACCTTTACTCAATCTCCCCGAACCTCAGAACTAGAGTTACGCCAGGAAAAAAGAGGGGGTGGGGGAGAACAATTAATATTTACCCGTCCAGGGGCGGACTGTCTATATGGGCATTCGGGCAAATGCCCGGTGGGCCGGAACCCAATTGGGCCGGTAGGGGACGATAAGGTTCCGTGAGGTTGGCATTGCCGGAAGTGGTAATAGATGTAAGCACTCCACTATCAATAAAATGCTTCCTAATGGCATGCGTCTCAAATAGCCTCTGACAACCAGTCCAACACCCAGTGCTACACTCTGGCAGAACCTGCGACGCCGATGACCCCAAACTGTATCGGCACTGCCGTTCCTTTTGAAACATCAGCTGCGTGAAGTGGGAAGAACTGATGTGTGGTGACATCGTTTCGACCACAACTAATGCCCAGGCATTCATCTCATTTCCATGAGATGATCCATCTATCTACGAGAATTGTTGAACTAAAGAAATTATTCATTAGTTTAAGGCGCGAAAAGCTTCTTTCACTAGATTCCAAAATTACGTGATAATGCCGTTTTTTTTTTATCGCGCGTAGAATTGGCATTTTCAATATTGAATGGCACTCCAAAATGACAATTTTTGTCTATATATTTCCGGAGAGTTCTTCACGAGTTTTCTATAGATTTAAATAATTTCATGATATTTCCAGGACCTTTTCGCATATTCTTCCGTGAGCTCCTAGTAAATTGACAGGAGGCCGAAGGAAATCTGTTATAAGTTATGCAACGGTTCAATTCAATAATTTATACACCTAGAATTAGTGCGGGCCCACTGCGGTCACCCAAGGCAGACCCTGCAAAATAGCGACTATGCTATGCCGCCGGTCGACTAGTATATTATAAGCTACGTATTGATATGTGAACCCTTTAGCATATTGTCGCACACACACTCTAATCTCAAATTTTATCATTAGTAAGGGTTGTACCAGGTGGGAGGGGGTGATACATGCAATCACCTTCCGCCTATCGGACAAAGCAATACTTTTTCTTTTTGAATTATAGTTAAGAAATTACAACATTAAAAGAAAAATCAGTCAATAATATAATTTGTATATGCTATAAATTTAATTCTTACATCGAGTCGCCCCAAACCTATTCTCTAATGCCAAATGCAATCATTAGCATACATTATAAAAAGGAGCGAGGATTAATCGTTTTCACTCGACCGCCCCTCCCCAGACGAAAACATGTTTTAAAACAAAATACCGTAGTCAAATATTTCACATGAATTTATCACAAAGAAAAACTTTGCTTTGGAAAATTTAGAATTCATACGAACTTTTTCAGTAAAGACAATTTGATCTTGACTTTGCACTTAGTA
Organism: Biomphalaria sudanica; assembly: GCA_036873155.1. Taxonomy (NCBI): domain Eukaryota; kingdom Metazoa; phylum Mollusca; class Gastropoda; family Planorbidae; genus Biomphalaria; species Biomphalaria sudanica. The sequence goes on along the minus strand of JAZGLO010006654.1, from coordinate 6,615,158 downwards.
GGCCTAAAGTAGAAATAAAATGCGAAGACGAATTTATTTTCCAAAAAAAAATAAAAAATTTTCACTTATACCTAAGACTGTTTCTTGAAGCACAACTAAGTTTTATTGGTATTGATTTGGAGCCATTTATTATTAATTGATAATTATTTAAGAAGGTTATGGTAGTGAACTTTGTCAAATGTCTAATAAATTTTCATTAGATTCTTTCCAGTTCCTCTGTTCCTTGCCATAATTGAGTGATGCCTGAATTATTTTGAACACTGCTCGAGGCTTAGTTCTTTGAGCAATCTAGCTGCAATACCATCAGGTCCAGAAACTTTATTTGGTTTAATGCTAGCTAATTGTACATTCATATCTGTTTTCCACTTGGTTTAAATTTATTAATGTCTCCTACCTCTGGTGCTGAGAATGCTGATGCCAAATATTTATTAAGAACGTTAGAAGTGAACTTAAATGGGGATACTGCTGTTTCCATTAAAAAAAAAAGATTTAATGTCATGTACTGGTATTCATTCTGCAGCTGACTGCTAACATTTTGGTTTAGCTGTTTGATTTAAAGGTATGTTTCATTTCTTTAATTTATAATTAAGCCGGTACTTATTCATTGTTTGCTGAGTATTTTTTTTTTTTTTTTTAAGATGGCATTTTATGAAATTCCAGAGATAGTGAACTGGTTGGTTACTTCTTATTCTGATAGGTAGTTTTTGCAGCTTGGTGTAGTAGCCCCAGAGTATTTTTTTTCTTTTAAGTTTTATATTGGTTACTGCATCTGTGTATTTAAACAATATCATGGAAAGATAGTCCTGGGATTATATAAAAAATTACTAATCAGTTGTTACTTGGTTTTTAATAATGATTTAGATTGTGTAAAAAGGTTTGTTTGTAAAATGTTTTACATATTTCGGATGTTCCTTCAGAGTTGAAGATAGTGTAATACTTCGGTTGGCTGTAGATGCTACCCATTATTAGGGATGTTGATTCTTTATATTTTGAGTAAGTAATGTAATTTCTTCTGTTACCGGCACTAGTAGTTTTTTTTTAATTGGTAGAAGAACTATCTGTCATATCTTCCCTAAAAAATTTCATAACTGCTATTAAAAATTTAGGCTTCTCTCTATAAGATTTCTAAGACTTAGAGGATAATTTTAATTTTCTTTTTTAAAAATTAGGACAAGATGAAAATCACTAACGACAAACCAAAAGCATAACAACATAAAAGTATCATCATAAATCATTTATTAACCTAACCAACAATAATTTAGATGATTCCAATCTGAAAAATAAAAAAATTAAAAGCTGTTAATAAATAATGCTTTACATTTTTTTTAATGTGCTAATTTAATTATGATATAAACTAAAAGAATAGTAATAACACCATTTGCTTTAAATATATATATATATAAAAAATTAACTCACTTTGTTAGCAACATCCAATGCATCATAATCAGAAGCCAAGTGAACATAAGCTTTCTTTTCACAATCTGGCCTGTTGTAAATAAAAACCAAATTTTTAACCCAAAATCTAATGAAGAACATAAGATATGTGGACCTAGCTATATAGAAACACTTTAAAGTTTCATAGTATAATTAAAAGTAAGAAAACCTGTATATCTTAATCATGCCCTTTGTTTGAAATCAATAGTTCCATCCAACTCTATTATTTAGAATTTATTCTAGATCTATCACTAATTACTAATCTTTAGTCTAATGGCCTAATGTTACCATTTTAGCCTAGAAGTGCTAAGTAGATTCATTCTATATTATTTAGGCCATAGCCTTACTATGTCTATGCCTTAATTACATTTAGATCTAGATTTTAACATATTTTAAAAATCCTTTTCTTTTAAACAGGTTAGAATCTAAATGGTATATTTATATAGACTAGAATATAATAAGACTATATTGTCACTATCTATACTATAAAGTGGAATGTAAGACATATGTACCAAATAGAAATCAAAACCGTTTGACCAATCTTGATAAAACTTGGCATAAATGTTCCTTGGGTACTAACGTGGACCGTAGTGTATGTATTGTAGCCCTAAAACAAGACCCTCAAAAAAACAAAAAAGCTGACTAACTCTATGAAAGTATGCTATTTTATGAATCTAGGCTATTTTTACCATGTTGAAATGAGAAAAGATTTAGATTTAGATATAACTAAACTTTGCACATATAGTTTTTTACTTTAACACATGAACATACTAATTATAGTCCATTCATTTCATTTTTTAATGAAATGAACATTAAAATTTTTTTTTTCTAAAGCATATTTACATGAGTGCAACTCTATTCTTAATATCGCATGCATCTAAATATAATTCTATACACAAACCAATGTTTTCATTAAAAAATTTAATTCAGGTCAATTCGCTATTTTTAGCTCCATTCATATTTTTTTTATTCATGAACTCATGCATTCGCTTTACTTATAACATTATTATTTTCTTTAATTGTTTTTAATGCACTATATTAGTGACTACATCGGCAGTGCAAGTTAAGACCCGCAAGCAACAGGTAATATCTGTCTAGTATTATATAAGATAGATATATCTAGCTTGACCATAACTGATTATTAAATTTTGTACAGGAGAAACTGTTTATTAAACTTTGCACATGAAGTCCACCAAATATGCTTTAAAAAGCAATTAAAAGATGATGAATCTCTAAGTTCTTAAGCAAAGCAAGCAAGAACAACCAGATGAAGAGCAACCCTTATAGGAAGAGAATGTTAAGCAATAAAAATGCATATTGAGGCTTCCTAAATCCTTATGTGACTTTTTAATGCTGATACAAGTTGTGTATTTACAAGAAGTGGATCTCCACCACAATGGGCTTTTAATAACTAAAAACTTTAAGATTTCTTTAAAAAATAGAACTCATAATCGTGCCAAAAGACAGGATGTGAGCATGTAGAAATCTTATACTGCAATCTTCCAAAAAATGGAAAAATTATTTACCTGATTAAAGTATTAACCTTGGAAACATCTATATCGTACAACTTCTTAACTGCCATTTTTATCATGTGTTTGTTGGCTCTCTTGTCCACAATAAACACTAAAGTGTTGTTGTCTTCTATTTTTTTCATGGCAGACTCAGTTGTTAGGGGATACTTGATCAGTGCATACTGGTCAAGCCTACATATATATATATATATACAAATCAGATTAAAAAAACAATAGAAAATGATTTAAGTGAAACTGTCAACAAAAGGAACACTAATGTTCTTTCATATCCTGAGATCTATCTGACAGATGATGTAAAGTTAAGATAATCTATTTCTATTGCCAACGGTTAACGAGCAGGGTGCTATGTGGCCAGCACAACGACCAACCGCCTTCACTTTCCCCAACTAAAATCATGTACTTATTAAAGTTGGGCGGACCCAGGGGCACCATTAAATCCCGAAATTCAAAATCCCAGTATACACCGACATTCGAACCCTGGACCCCAGGTTCGGAAGCCAAGCGCTTAACCATTTGACCACCGAATAAATAAATAAATTCCCACAGCAGTACTGCTTATGTGGTACAGACTTTTGCAATTCATGTGCACAACTGGGACACCATTCATGATTAAGTACCAATACAACTACATCAGTTTATTCGTTTGTTATATTAGCAAACATAATTTGAAAGTTTTTATACTATTTATAGTATTAACCCAATAGCTACTAATGCAACCAAATGCCCCCAACCCCTACTCGCTACTAATGAGCCTAAATTCGCCCGCCACACCTCCTTCCACAAAGCGATGTGTTCAGCTCATTTTTTCTTGCAGAAAGCGAAAGGTTTTTTTTCTTGGACCAATACTTTGACCAGTGTTTCAGATAAAATGCTACCTTTTGAAGAAATAGTTGGGGGATGTTCTTCCAGATGTGTTTTTAGAAATAGCCACCTGTGCAAGTACCTAAATTAAATATAAATATATGAAAATGATTTTATCTTAATTGTAAAAATATTCTAGCAGGTAGGGTAAACAGAACTTACTTATTATTTCTGTTCACACTTCGACGAGGATATTTTGGAGCTCTAGGAAGTTTTAAGGTTTTTGGCCGTCTAAAGTGTACAGAGGTCCTGATTTTTCTGCTTTTTTTGTCATGTTGCCCCTTCAACACTGATTTCTTGGCTTTCAATGCGTTATCTTTCGCTTTTACAACACCTCCGTCGCTTTTAGGTGGAGCAGCTGGCTTCTTTTCTACTTTTGCTGGAGTCTTTTTCTCCACTTTTGCTGGAGGTTTTTTCTCCACTTTTGGAGGAGGTGCTGCCTTTTTTTCTTCTTTAGCAGCAGGCTCTGTGAACAAAATATTTTTAAAATAATAAATAATAGATCTATAGAGAAGAGAGTCAATAACCTAGATATAGAATCTTCTGTCTGAATTTAGATCTAAATATAGATCTAGTTGGGACAAGTTAATGATGACTGAAATCAGCATGCTCTGATTCCTGAAACTGTTGACAGTCACACGGGTGACTGGGAACGCTTCACAAATGGAATTTAACAACTGATGGTACATATTCAACTGTTAGTACTAGCATTTCTTCAATGTAAAATCACATTAAATTCAATAATATTTAAAAATATATAGATAAACTTACTTGCTGCTGCTGGCTTTTGCGTCTTCTTAGCCATGACGATATTTCATAAAAGACCGGAAAGGGTTTACAACTTGTCGATCACGGAGGCCGTCTTCAGAATTTCAACTTTTTAATTGAAGAGTTCTATAGACTCTCTATATTAGATATCCCAGTTTAGATAGATCTATATTATAACAAATCCAATTTCATCTCTTGAAGAGTTACATTAATTTTTATATTCGGTTTGTTGATTTCATTGATTACACTAAATTACGCTTTGACAAAATAAAATCTAGACAGTAGACTCTATAAATCTAGATAAGGTTATGATTAAAATGTCAAATAGACGTATCACAGATTCTTTTTTAAAAAGGAAAAAGACTACAAGTACAACTAGATGTACTTCAAAACTGACAAAAAAAGGTAGAGTGTAGACAATGATACCAATGAGTCTGAGTCAGTCTGACTCAGTCACTCATGAATGACATTGTCGTCATTGTCACTGTGATTGTTATTTGTACTTTCACTTTGTAGTCATTTTTATGATTGTAGCGTCACTAGAGTGATTAGAGTGTAGTCACAGTACTACAGTAACAGTAGAGACTAGAGTCTCTAAGAGTTAGAGACTGAGAGAAAGAGTTATCAGAGTAGAGTTACTATAGTTACGTTTAGTACTATACTAAGACTAGATGATTATGATGATAGATTGATAGATCTATTGAAATTATAAGAGGTAAGAGTAAGTAGACTATCATACTATCTTATCTTATATAATACAGACGTTACCTCAAAAAAGAAGATGATTACGTCCTACGTGTCATGCATATTAACCAATGACTTAAATTCTGCCAAGTCACTGGTTTTTCTGGCTAGCTCAGGCAACCCATTCCATGCTCTAATAGCACTAGGGAAGAAGAAGAATTTGTACAAATTTGTCCTAGCATATGGGACGAGGAATGTGCCTTTATTTTTGTGTCTTTCAGAGTATTTTATTAAATTTTGTTTTTGTATTTGAAGATTATGGTTCATTGTTTTATGTATAATTGCTACTTTACTTTTGAGTCTTCTGCCCTGAAGGCTTTCTAAATTGAGTGATTTTACTAATGGTGTTACTCTAGTCAAATGTGAATATTCATTTGTTATGAATCTCACTGCTCTATTTTGTGTTTGTTCAGTTTCTTAATGTTTTCTTGAGTTGAGGGGTCCCAAACGGTGGATGCATATTCTATTATTGGCCTAACCAAGGTTAAATAACATTTTAGTTTTATGTTCTTATTTAAATTATAGAAATTTCTTTTAATAAACCCTAATGCTTTGTTGGATTTTTTTATAGTTTCATCAATATGTGGATTCCATGACAGTTTTTCATTTATTATAACACCTAGATATTTTGCGTTTTAAGTCTGCGTTACTGGTTTGCCATGAATAAGATAAGTGGAATTAATTTGTTTTAGTTTTTTTGTTACTCTTAACAACTGACATTTTTCTGGGTGGAAAGACATGCTCCAATTTGATTCCCATTTCTGTAATTTATCTAATTCTCTTTGTAAAATATCTGTGTCTTGTTTTGTTTTTATTGTTCTATATATTATGCAATCGTCTGCAAATAATCTGACTTTTGTTCCTGAACTAATGCAATTTGGTAAATCATTTATGTAAATTAAAAATATTAGTGGACCCAAGACTGTTCCTTGAGGTACACCTGAGTTTACTGTTATTGGTGTTGATTTAGAGCCATTTATTATTACAGTTTGTTCTCTCCCTATCAGAAAATCTTTAATCCACTGATGCATTGGACCATTAATGCCGAAATATTTTAATTTTTTAAGCAAACTATGGTGGTGAACTTTGTCAAAAGCCTTGAAAAAATCTAGTAAGATAGCATCTATTTGTTCACTATTATCTAAGTTATTGTTATCTTACTAAAGAGGTAAGAGTAAGTAGACTAAGTCTAAGAGTAGAATAACTAAGAATAGTCTAGATCTGAAATCTGAATCTAGACAATCTAGTAATATTAATAACTAATAGTAATGGCAAATAAGCCTAAAGTGCCAAGTTCGAAAAGCCCCGATTTGTATAGAGGTTCGAACAGTTTACTTTTTATTGCTAAACTTTTTTATTTGAATGTTTACCATATTACTACTATATTGCTACTGCGCAAGCACCTTTTTTCTTTACTTTCGACACATACTATTTCCTTTTCCTTGTAAAGGCTAAGTTCATGGTGAGGTCAAACTCAGGAGGTGTGGAATTATTCTTTTTTTACTACCTGGTAGTGAAGGAAATGCGTCATGGGCTTAAGGCTATTTTTAAGTCTGATGACTCATCAGCTTAAAGAGACTTTATTTGAATTTGTGGAGGGTGGGAAATGGTGCAATGGATGTTGTTCTTGTGCTGGGGTAAAAAGAAATTTACTTTATAGTGAACATTAAATATTAAAACATGTTTTTAGATATATTTTCTTTGATCTGTTTGAACCTTCCAGCTTACTAACTGGGGAAAAATCTGATCGAGGTAAAGTACGCTTGGCGATACCTACCCTACACCTCTTTGACCTCATATTGAATTTTAACTAAGCCAAGTGATACATTAAATCCTATCTATTTTTATAGAAAAAAGGACGAGGAATTCAGAGATACGATCAGTTTTTTCATAGGTCAGACTGTTACTGTGCTATAAAAATCCAAACTTGAAAATTGCTGCCAGCGGGTTTAATGCTTTTGAACTTCGCACTTTACTGTAGGTCAAATTTTTTATTTTATTTTTTTATTTGGTGAAGCCTGAAGGTTAAAGTTACCAAAAAAAACTGAAAGCAGATTTTTATTCTTCATCTAAGGACAATAAAAATAGCTGTTTTCCTTTGTATTAACTTAATATTAAGTATAACAACCCATAGTCAAGATTTTATTTTAAAATAAATTGGGTCACTTCATGCTCCTATATTGAACACAGTTTTTGTGCTTTCCCCTTCATAAGTTCATTGGACAGTGAGCACTGTCAGTAAACACCACTATGTAATTGCTAATAAATTATATATCTGTGTTAATTAAAAATTATTTAGATTGTATTAATAGAAGTTGATTCACTTCTGCAATATGTATTTATAGTCTATTTCCTCATATACTCTCTCTCTCTCTCTCTATATATATATATATTAGGGGTGCACCGGATAGTCCCTCCGGCTTCTGGCGAATATCCGGCATATTTTACTATCCTGTGCTATCCGGCTCCGGTCGGATATCACTATTGGATAGTAAACCGGATAGTAAAAAATACACCTATTTAATATGCATAAAGTGGACCTCGTTCCATTACTGTCTGTTATAGAATGTATTAATGTTTATATGAAAACAAAATAATGTGCTTAAAAATAGAGCCATTATAAATATGCACCAAACATCGTTTATTATAAAGACAAGGCATGTTAATAACTTAATATAAATAGAGATGAAACTTTACACCATAAATGTGCTTTACAGACAGAGATGCAATGGCTGGCACTTTTTTCATTTTGTCTTGACCTTTGAGTAAGTTAGTTAACATGTTAAAATGTTACATTCCTTGACTACGTCATGCTGACCAGACGTCTGTCTAGCTGTGCGGGTATATCTCCAGAGGTAGAGATGAACAACTCCCACCCCCTTTTATTTGTTTAGTCCATCACATTGAGTTTTTTATAGGCAGGTTACCACAAGTTAAATACGATCGACGTAGGTTTAATGTCAGCGTATAGACACTCTCTAGTGGTCACACCTTTCGAGGGAACATGCGTTTGTTTACTTAGTAGTTAATCTTTATTAGGGGGGGGGGCTGGACTACAGGAGCCACACCTCTAAGGTAACTAGGTATATTTTTAGATGAACAACTCCCTCCCCCTTTTATTTGTTTAGCCCATCACATTGAGTTCATTGATTGACAGGTGACCCCAAGTCAGATACGATGGACGTAAGCACTCTCTAGAGGTCACACGAGGGAACTTGGTTTGTTATTTGGGGGGGGGGGGGGGGGACTAGACGTTACATTATAAATTCGTATTACATACGTAGCAGCGATGACTGGCACACTGGCTTGTCTTGACCTTTGAGTTTTCTAGTAAACATGTTATATTCCTTAACTACGTCACGCTGATAATCTGTCTAGAGGTGCGGGTATATCTCCAGAGGTAGAGTTGAGCAACCCCCTACCTCCTTTTGTTTGTTTAGTCCATAACATTGAGTTCACAGATAGGCAGCTGACCACATTAAGCCAGATGTCAACGTGTTGACACTGTCTAGAGGTAACATCTTATGAGGGAACTGAGTTTGTTTACTTGGAGTAGAATTTTTATTAGGGGCGGAACTACAAGCCAAATTTCTATAAGGTTAATTTGGTATGAGTTTGTTTATTATGAGATAGGTTGTCAATTAAGGATCTGGAAACAAGCCACACCTTTTATACTATTGGCCGGGACAATAAGTTTATTTACTTTAAGTCTCAATTAGGAGGCTGGACTACAAGCCAAACAGACACTGACCAGGGGTATCTTTAAAGGGAGGGCTCAACACCCCCAACTTCTTATTTGTTTAATTCATGACAATGTATTGATAGACATTGACCATTCTTAAGCTAGAATGGATTAACGCAGATTGTTGAGAAATATTGACACTGTCTAGAGGTGACTAGATGAAGAGACTAAGTTTGTTTACTTATAAAGAAATGTCATTTAGGGCGCTGAACACACGTTCGTTGCACAATAAAATAAAACTTTTAGAAAGAAAACCAATTTCATTGTTTAATTCTATTAATTTATAAAGGAAAACCTTACAGTTAAATTTAACATCGCAGAAAATAAATTGATCTAAAGCACCGCAATTAGATCTAGCAAACAAAGAAAAATATGCTGGAATGTTAAGAAACACTTGACCTCGGTAACTAAGGTACAGAGATAATTTATCTATATGCTTGACTGATCATGCCAATGTGTTATCTTTTTTCGCCTGCACACTAAACACTATTGCGTATGCCCAAGGAAAAAAAACGCGTGAAGGTCAACACCATCAACTATACACACTACACTAGGACTACATGTGTAGGCTCACTACGTCTATCTGACCAGGTTGTTACAATCAGTCGAACACAAAGTCTATTTATGTTTGTTTTTTTTCGTAGGGAGGGTGTGGGTGATTTTGTTTCTTCTATAGTTGGTTTTCCTAATTCTCTTAGATCTTTATAACAGTAGATCTAAACATTGTTATCAATAATAGGCCTACAGACTACAATTAAATCTATGCTTCGCAACATTTAAGGCTCAGGTTATGAGTAGGTATAATAGATGTTCCTGCTGTTAATAAAATATTGTTTGCCGCAAATGGATTAATAAATATATTACCTACTACGCTTCAGATTCCAACTATTGGACGGGTAATAAGTTTGTTTACTTTGAGTTAAGTCTCAATTATGAGTCAGGACTACAAGCCAAACAGACACTGACCAAGGGTATCTTTAAAGGGAGGGCTCAAGAGACTCAACACCCCAACGTCTTATTTGTTTAATCCATGACAATGTATTAATAGAGAATATAGACATTGACCATTCTTAAGCCAGAATGGATTAACGCAAATTGTTAAGACATATTGACACTGTCTAGAGGTCACTAGATGATGACACTAACATTAGCATTATGTATTCTTTTGTAAATAAATAAATAAATATCACTGTTGAATTACTTTTCTAACGTGTTAACTTTAAATCTTACTCTTGTGTTATGTGTGTGTCTTGATTGAATCACAATATTCTTAATAAAATTTAAGAGTGTCAAGTAACTCCTCGTTATTACTGGAATTACTTAAGATATTTACTAAGCCACTATCTGTATAAGATACAAACCAGAAGCGGTTTGTGGCCTTTAAAACACGAGCCTAATGACAAGTTGATGGTGTAAAATACATGTTACAAAGATTAGTTATGATAAGCATATCTTTAAAAAAAAATGCTGTTGATTTTAATTTATCAATCAGTGATAGAGTTTAAAGTAAGAAAGTAATAACATAAAAAATAACAAAATAATATGAATATAGGTATGTTATATAGAAGATTTGCAAAAACTTCAGTAAAACGAGCTGTTTGAGTCATGTAGGTATTCGGCTCCGGCCGAATATCTAATTTTACTATCCGGTTATATCCGGCTCCGGCCGGATCTCAAAAAGTACTATCCGGTGCACCCCTAATATATATACACATATATATGTATATTTATCGTTTATAGTTTATTTATTTAAATACCTATATCATCTATGTGAAGAAACAGACAGAAATAAATCTATATAGATTATAGATCGATAAATTAATTATTATAATTTAGTAAACATGATATTTTCAACTAGGCTACATGTATTCTCTCTCTTTCTTTTAATTCCCATCCAAGAACCCTCTTCTTGTTTTCATAATTTGGATGTTCGTTTTTGTTACACCTTAACACCCCCTCCCTCCCATAGAAAGATGCTTATAATTCTTTTCATGACTCTCTCCTCCTTCCCTTCACTGCCTGTTTGATAGGTCGTGACACTACACGCTTAGTCTATACCTCTTCTCACCGTCAGCTCACCTGGCGTGATCACCTGCAGTGGGCATGGTCTCTGGCTTTAAATTAGCAGCCCGCACTTTTTCTTTCATTCATAAATTATATATTTTAGATATCTCGATCTCGTTCATGTTTATTCATTGAAAAAAATCATAGCTTTATTAATCCCAATAATATTTCTAATTACGATTTTGCTGTGTCCAATAAAGGAGAATGAGTTCATTATTATTCATTTGGGCACCTCCTTTTTTAATTTTATTTAACAGTTAACAGTATAAAGATGATTGGAATGTCTTTCTCAAGATGTTTAGAAGCTTATTTTGATATGCCCATCAGCCTACGATCAAACAGGCTCATAATACAGCCCTCTCCCTTATATGGGTGTGAATTGCTGGGGGAGGTTAAAACAATAGCTTTACATACATGGTTACCGAGAATCTAAAAAACTGTCATCTGCTTTGGAAAAGCTGAACAAAAATACCGAAACTTATCCAAAATTGGACATGCGCACTCCTGAAACGTCAATTTTTGCTGCAAACATAAAAACAAATGAATTACAAACAAAAAAAAGTGACACGTTCAATGAAGGAGAATTTGATGGGGTGTCCAAAATATAAAAGCCTCGTCTAGATCTATATTATATTCTATAACTAGATCTATATTATTATTATTATATTATATAACTCTAGATGTTATAATATAATATATGTAGACTAGGGAGGTGAAATAAAAAAAATTTTCTTTGAAAAAACAATTTTTCGTTAGTACATCATTCAGTGATGGGAATTTTCCGAAAATTTCTTCTGATCCAATTTTGTAACAAAAAAATCCTCAATTTTCCCCGAAATTTTTTTTATATTGAACATGCGCACATCCTGTGTTTTGACACAGTTAAAGTTCTATTTTTAGAAAAATATTGTGTTATCGTATTGTCTTATAGACTAGATCTAAATCTAGAGTTGTCTAGACTCAAGATCTAGGTCTAGAGTGGTTTGAATCAGTTTAGATAGATATATCCGGGGCGCCGCTCGGCAGGCGACCTGATTACATTGTGACACACTCAGCATTTGTTTTCTATTATTCCTTTCATATTGTGCTATTGTGTTTCAGGGAATGAAAGTGTTTCTTGTTTTATGGACTATTTTATTATTGTGCATGTTAAAAACCAGTGTTTCAGTGGATAGCATGAATAATATGATAGTCAATGAAACTTTGTACACACCCACCATCTAAAAAAATGGCCGATACATAACAAACCGCCATGAGCCCTGTCACGAGTCGAGTCTGTGACCTATTTCGACCAGTTTCTAGAAGCTCGAGTTCAAACCAGTGCAAGTGTCCAGCGTTAACAAGTTAATTTTAGATATCCAATCGAAGAAAGAGGTTTAGGGAAAAAAATAGCACACGTCAGCTTCTAGACGGTCAAAGTTACTAAAATAATTATCTGAGAAGGTTCCATGATTCTGAAACGTACGATCAAAGAAAGTATAAATTAAGGGAAAGTGAGTTAGACGGGGTCCTCGCATAGTAGTAGTTCTTGTAGAGCGTTGGTCCTCGCTCAGTCCTCGATTAGTAATAAGTTTTATGATATTAGCAGTTCCATTAAGTAAAGTTTTAGTAGTTGAAGTTATACTAATTGAAGTTTCATGTATCATTTAAGTTTTATTTATGAAGTATCAAGTCAAGTTGTTATTGAATTAAAAAGTTAATTTGATGTTTAGGTTGAAGAAGTTATTAAAGAAGTTTGAAGAAAATACAGAGAGATGTTTCTTTCTTCATTTCATTGCATTGTCAAGTTTGATATTATAATCCCCGGCAAGTGTAATCGTCACAAGCCCATCAACACACAGACAAAACGAAACAAACGAGGCAGTAGAGGAGGAGTTCGAGTCAAAAGCAGGAAAAGAGGACAAATGGGCTATCTGCCTCCTATTGTCTTTTGCAATGTTAGATCACTAAATAACAAAATGGACGAACTTGATTGTTGCCGCAGACATTTCTACCAATTCGTGAAAGCTTGCTAATCTGTCTCACTGAAACATGGCTAAATGAAAGTATTCCCAACACATCAGTAGACTTGGATGTGTTTCTTTTGTACAGATCAGACAGAACAACAGATAGTGGCAAAACAAGAGGAGGAGGACTGGTCATTTATGTAATTAAACAGTATTGCTGTGTGAACAATATTTCAATCAAAACTAAAGTGTGTACGACCCATATTGAACTACTATGTATCAATCTCAGGCCATACTACCTGCAGAGAGAGTTTACACAAATCTACGTCATACTTGTGTATACACAACCAACACAGAGAAAGAAACAGAACATATACTAGACATTGTACATGACATTGATCAAGACAAAAAGACTAGTTATGGGAGATTTCAATCATCTTTCGTTAGTTCAACACTTGCCATCATATAGTCAATATGTTGATTGTCCTACAAGGCACGATAAAACCTTGGACATGTGTTATAGCAACATACAAATGACCTATACATCTCTATTGCTATTCCCCCTAGGAGAGTCGGACCACACAATGATCCATCTTACACCCACGTACAAACCGGTTTTAAAAACAACAAAACCCGAAGTACAGTCCATCCAGTCATGGTCTGACGACGCTGTTTTACAACTACAAAAGTTGTCTAGAGCAAACAGATTGGGACGTGTTTGTAAACAACTGCCCCTGACATAGATGAACTTACCACAACCGTTATTTCGTACATCCAGTTCTGTGAAAACATGATTGTACCAAAGAAGAAAATTAAAACATTCAGTAATAATAGACATTAAGGCAGCGATTCTATACAAGAAAAGAATGTTCCAGAGCAGTTCTTCTGAATTCATCTCAGCCAAAAAAAGCCCTTAAAAATAAATTATTTGAAGGAAAAGAGAGATTCAAGGGAAAAAATCAAAAGCTCTTTTAAGAGAAATAACTCTAAATCTTGTTGGAGTGGCTTGAAACTCATTACTGGCTACGTACCTAAGCGCGAACCAATGTGCGTCGCTGACAATAACAAATTTGCTAATGAATTAAATGAATTCTACAGCCGATTTGACTGCCACAACTTTGAGAAAGACCACCATGATTTATTGGCATCATTTGAAAACAGCAATATAATCCAGTCTCAAGTGACTAAAATATTTAAACAAGTAAACACCGCTAAAACCTTGGGACCCGACAAATTACGTGGCAAACTTGTAAAACTATGTGCGGAACAACTGGCTTATATCTTTTGTGCTATAAGTCCTGGCAAACGCACAAAATACCTTCCATTTGGAAGACATCTGAAATAATTCCAGATCCCAAAAAGAAGATCATTGCTTCCAACAACAACCTGTAGCACTTACATCAACATGTTGTGGTAAAAAAATCTTTACACATAAATGGATCTTGGTTAAACCAGCTGGTTAATTGTAAATTAGCTTACTAAACATGCTAAGTCTTAAACATTGACCTAGTTTCCACACAACTATGTCACGGACCTGTCAAGTAGGTAGATAACACATCTCGAATGGCTACGAGACTAAGACTTTTTAGTGTCCCTAAAACCCACATAAAAATGCTAATATCTCATTAACATCTTAAACATTATGGAGAATATTTTGCATGCATGTTTTTTTAACCATTTTATTACAGAAAACAAGTATTAGCACCACCACTCCACCCCCCGGCCTGGTTTGTGGGGGGACATTTAACATACACTACAGTCTCCGCCGTGTTCTAAGGAACATTTATGGCAAGTTTTATCAAGATTGGTCAAACGGTTCTGATTTCTATATGGGACATAAAAACATATAAATAACATTTAAAATAGATCTAATTCTAATGTTCACCTTTTCAAAATTTTTTGAAATATCAATAATGAAGGATGGATAATTAACTACAGTGAAAAAAAAAATTATTTTGTGTCCTTTGAAAAATAAAGTGACAGGTTTCCTGCCCCTCACTTTGTCTGGATATTAGCCCATTGCCCCACGGTTTGAGAAAAGCTGTATTAGCATGTTTAGACAATTATAATTTTTGGGCTAATATCCAGACACAAAAACAGAAAATTATGCAAAGGATCATTAGGATGGATTAAATTCTAATTACATCTATCTGCTTCTTTGAAGGATTGTCTGTAATTTGTTAAAGACTAGATTCTTGATCTATTCTTATTCTAAGATATATATATATATATAGAGAGAGAGAGAGAGTATATACAGTAAATAGATCTATAATAATACTCAGTGGTCGCCTTAGTTATAGTGATAACTTCTCCTCTCTACTTTAGCTGTTTGCTTACCGTTTACACTTTGACAAAACAAAAAAAAGCTAGATTTCTATATATGATATATTTACAATAGATCAAATGCTCACCTTTTTAAATGTCAAGTAGACATAGCACAGAAAAGAAAAATATTACTTCAAAAGTGTAGCCAAGTCATTTAATAATGCTTAGCCTGACAAGGTGGGTAACCCAGTTAACTTAAATCATCCCCTGGCTAAACCTGTGAAACTCAACTGGACCTGTAAAATGTGGCCTGTTTATTGGAAGTTACAACAACAACAAAACAAAAACAAAGCCTGGGAACTAAACAAAAGCGAAGCAATGAGTAGTGCTAGTGTATAGGCCATATATATATATATATATATATATATGTAAACACACACAAATCTTTTCTATTTGTATTATAATGGGACAATTGTAAAAGTCTATTGTATATATTTTTATAATATAGAGTCTCCAGCACCTACATGTAGCAAAAAGTCACAAGAGTCTCAAGACACCAAAGATCTTACCCTGCTGAAATCATTTGATCTTACATTAGAGTATGGACCCTGTATAGGTTTGTATAAATATAATATATATATTTAAGTTTAACAAAAATTATAATTGTCTAAACATGCTAATACAGCTTTTCTCAAACCGTGGGGCAATGGGCTAATATCCAGACAAAGTGAGGGGCAGGAAACCTGTCACTTTATTTTTCAAAGGACACAAAATAATTTTTTTTTTCACTGTAGTTATTAATCCATCCTTCATTATTGATATTTCAAAAATTAAAATATTTTACATAAAGTAAGAGATATTGTTTCATCTTCTAAGTGGAACCTTTTAAAATGTATACAGTCTTTAAGAAATAATATATGGCCTACAAAATTCTTTTAGAAATTGACATTTCAAAACATCTCCACTTACATTTTTAGGTCAGAATGGTCAAAATTCTCCCATCTGTTGTACATTGTTATATTGATGAATTTTGCATGACAAAAAAAAAAGGTTAGCATCAACATGGAGATGAACTGATGATGAACAACCCTTATTACAAATCATCTCTGCCTGTGGTCCCTTCTGAGGCAAGGCCACCAACCAGCTTCCTTCAGGTGTCTCGGTTCTGGGCAGGTTTCTCCAACTGTCCCCACATCTTGTCCATCTGCTTAGCATCTGCTTCCAAATCACAGTGCCATGTATTCCTGGGCCTTCTCTTTCCTTGGAGGTTCCAGGTTAGGGCATGCTTTGTTATGTTGGATGCAGGCTTGCAAACAGTGTGAGCTATCTATATCCAGTGTCTCTGAAGGATATCTACTTCATGGACTGCTGCTTTGTTCTTTGCCACAGTTCCTCAATCATGATCTCCTCTGGCCAGTGAATCATAAAAATCTTCCTCAGGCAGGTATTGATAAATACCTGGATTTTTTTCATGGTGGTGATGGTGGTTCTCCAGGTCTCTGCTCCATAAAGTAGTATTGGCTTAACAATGGTGTTGAGCCTGATCTAGGTGGTGGTGCTTATTTCCCTAGATCCCTAGGTGTTCTTCAGCTGATGGAAGGCTGCTCAGGCTTTACCAATGCAGGTTCTGACATCTGCTTGAGTTCCTCCATGGTTGTCAAGATAGGTGAAACTTTCCACCTCTTCCAACGACTTGCCTTGGATTGTAATGGGTGTATTGTGGGAGGCCTTTATCTTGAACACCTTGCTCTTCCCTGTTTTTGGTAAGACCCATACTAGCAATGAGACTTATCTTTTCCTGCATCTGCTGTTGTGTGTGAGAAAGAAAAGCCAGGTCATCTGCAAAGTCAAGGTCATCTAGCTGTTTCCACAGTGTCCACTTTATGCCATTATGCTTCTGGTCTGTTGCTTTCTTCGTGACCCAATCTATGACTTACAGAAACAAGAAGGGAGAGAGTAAACAGCCTTGTCTGACTCGTGTTTGGACTTCAAATGTGTCTGTCAGTTGTCTGTCATGCACTATTCTGCAAGTCTTTCCACTGGTGGCACTTCTTCTTTTTTCCATAACATATCTTGCAAAAGAGAGGGTAGAGTAATTTCACACTGGTATCAATGTCTGCCTTAAGCTCTTCAACTGGGATGCTGTCAGGTCCTGCAGATTTGCCATTCTTCAGTTACACTATTACAGATATACGTATAGTAGTGCTTTTTGGATGCCTTAAGAATGAGTTTATCAAACTCAGAATGCAGGAAAATGCTCCACACCAGGGTTCTGCCTAAGGCACCCTTGCTTGCTGCAGAACATCCTGCCTCTAAAATACTATCTTTAGAAATATTTTTTTCTGTTATTCAAAACATTTTAACGTTATCTAAAAAAAACAATGTTTCTGAAAAAAAAAGACTAAATGGACTAGCTTTAATGAACTTTCATTCCGTAAATTTGAATTCCAAACATACTGTAAATATATAGAGAGAAAGAGCCCTTTGAAGTATCAAACGGGGTAAAACAAGGCTGTGTCTTAGCACCTACACTGTTCAGTATTATGCTATCTGCTATGCTGACAGATGCATTCACAAATAGAGAAACCAAGGGGATAAATACAGCATACAGATTTGAAGGTGACCTATTCAACCCGAGGCGGCTCAAAGCAAAATCAAAAATAAAATCAGCAGTAATCAGGGACCTGCTGTTTGCTGACGACTTTGCCCTAAATGCCTTCTCTGAAAATGATCTGCAGAGCATCCTGACTTCTTAAGAGAATGTTCAGACTTCGGCCTTACCATTAACACAAAAAAATATTTGCCTGCTCCAGGGAAAGCCTACTCAGATCCAATCATCAAGATAAATGGACATGATATAAATGCAGATTCCTGTATCTTGGCAGCACACTCTCCAGAAACAGAACGATTGATAATGATATCGACCTGCGTATTGCCAAGGCCAGTGGATCCTATGGCAGACTGTCTAAAAATGTCTGGAACAGAAGAGATATCACCACAAATACAAAGCTAGGGATCTATGGAGCTGTCAACCTCCCTACATGGCTCTTTGCCTCAGAAACGTGGACAGTGTACAGAAAACATGCAACGAAACTGAACCACATGAAGAAAAATACTAAATGGCAAGAAAAAATACCAGATACTGAAGTCCTTCGAAGGGCAGGTCTGCAAAGCATCCACACAATTCCAGCTGCAATGGGCAGGACACACATCCCTAAACAACTCCTGTATGGCCAGTTAAGGGAAGGAAAACGTTTACAAGGCACTGTGAAAACTGGCGCACAAATTGCTAAGGAAAAGAGAACAGCGCTGGCAGAAGAGAAGAAAAGCAAGGCCAATGACACTAGCTACAGCTGAAATAACCTGCCCAGTGTACAGTCAAATAATCGGGCTCACATAGGTCTCACCAGTCACATGAGGAGGCACAAAAGCCCAGTGAAAAGTCCTCAGAAAATCATGTTATAGTTTTAAATCTTCAAGTTTCTTTACTTTTTCATTACATTGCTTAAAACCCTTTTGATACCTACTCTAGGACCTAAGGAGGGCACACATTTTTTTTGTCTTGGTGTAGTTACACCATGTTTGAAAATCTGAGCTAATTCACAGGATAGATTTAAGTTGTCATTGAATTATACCTTGATCTCTCAACTGATTCTTTTAAATCACACAGGCATAACAAGAATGGAGAGATGGAAAAGGGCAGAAAAACATGGATTGAATCCTCCAGTGATTGTCAAAGAAATAATTGTTCGCCATGAGCATGATGAATTGTTTACACAAAGGTTTGTAAGACAAAACTAATTTGAATAAGAATTAAGTTTATGCAGCCATATATAGAACATGGTTTTTAATGATAATATTGATAGCTTTTTAGCAGTTTTAACCTATTTAGGACATTTATTGTAGCTCTCTCTGTTAGACTCTTTTTTTCATTTAAATTTAAAAAATTTACAATTAGTACCTAATTAAAGGAGCTAATTCGTAATTTACTCTGATTTAGTGAGGTTTGACACAGTATTTGGAACATATTCGTTGAGTAATCTTATAAATTACAGACCTTACATCAAAAAATAATATAATTACATTCTACTTATTTCATGTGACAATCTATTCATGCATGTTAATCAGTGACTGAAAATCTGCCAAGTCATAGGTTTTACTGGCTGATTCAGGTTCTAATAGCACTAGGGAAGAAGGAGCACTTGTAAAATTAATCTTAGCATATGTGCCTTTATCTTTGTGTCTTTCTGAGTATTTGATTAGGTTTTGTTTTTGTATTATTTGTAAATTATGGTATTGTCTTCTGTCCTGAAGGGTATCTATATTTTTAGTGATTTTATAAATGATTTACACTAATCAGTTGTGAATATTCGTTTCTAATAAATCTCATGGTCTATTTTGTGTTTGTTCTAGTTTATCCATATTGTCACAAAAATGTATATATTACACATTTAACACTTTATCTCCATAATTATTTTCCACATTCTGACAGAATTGTTCATTTTTCACATTTATACATTCTACCTTGTTATGATTAAACTTCAATAACATCTTTGCAATGGAATAAAGCGACATGGCTTTAGGAGTTTAGGTCATTGGTCAATATGCATGACTAAATGCACGACGCTTAGGACGTAATCATCTTCTTCTTTGAAGTGACATCTGCATCATATAAGAAGATAAGATATTCATTGCAATAACACAAGAAAATTATACTTTAAAGATTCCTATGATGCTTCTTTTGCTCGCTAAATATTAAATTTTAAGTTTAGTGCTACAGTTGTGTACATTATATGCAAACTTGTTTTTTTTTTAGAAAAGAAAAAAAAAGAGATTGAGCTTTAAAAAGGTTGAATAATTAGAAGCTGTGACAAAATTTTTAAATGAGGACCACCAGCACCATCCCTATAGAGTTTAGACCTAATTGTCATTGTTGCCCCTTCCTTTTTTTTTTTAAAATCAAATTTCTCTCTCTCCCGATTCATGTAATAGGCCTACTATCAATGGTTTTACGAACATACAGTGAAGAAAAAAAAAGAATGGGGCGATCTGGCAGCAATTGTCACCTTAACATAAACCTGATCCTTACATTAAATTAGTGGACCTCATTCACCAATCACAAAAACAAACAACATTTAGCCTGTGTATTACGTAATTTGTATAGGATAGAGAACCACGTGGCTAATATTGTTTGTTTACGATTGGTGAATGAGGTCCATTCAAACAACCCAAACTCTAGTTGAAAACATTTAGGATGTTTAGGACATTTAAGATTCTATATTTTTAGATCAGTTTTAACAAAAGTGCTTTTTTTTCTCACTTTGTTGTCATTCCCTAATTCTCTTGTGGGCCCCAACTGGTCATGAGTCATGGGCCCAAGGGCAATAAACCCCTTCGCACCACTGCTACTACACCACAGGCCGTGGGTCCCTAATAATCGTGGGCCTGGCTTCATTGAACCCCTTCACGCCATGGATGCTACGCCACGGACTCTCATTACTTTGTCAAGGGTTAGTTGCAAGTCGCCCTCTTATTCAAACATCAGTTGATTTTATTATGAGAACAAAAGCTGTTCCTCATTCTATAAACTCTTTATATATCTTGGGATGCTCGATGTGCACTATTAATATATTGCCTTTAATTACAGTTTAGAACAATGAAATAAAATTCAACCCTTGGTTGCAATATTCCTGAATCTTACCCAGCTATATGGCTAAGTGTTGTACTACTTGTTATAATAATGATGTTTGGTTATGCTCCCTTGATCTCATAGATAGACCAATATTACCTACCCAAGGGACCTCTAGGTCTTGAACTGAACTATATCTTTATTGTTTTGAATCAACTCCAATAGTTGTCTGACAATTTTTTTACAGAAAGTAAGTGCATGTGGTCATTGCCCTTTAGCATTTAACAACCTTTGTCATAGAAAACAATTAGATTTTCATTCTCTAGTTGTGGAGGATTACTTTTCACTGTAAGGCTGATCTAATCTATTATTATTACTTTTCAGAGGAAGCATTGATCTCATCTATTCATATTTCTTTTCAAGATTTTTTTTTTTCATTCTTTAATTATTATTTTTCAAAAATATCATTGATCTATTCTATTCTTCTTTTTTTTCCCCACCACAGTTTATGGAATGACTATCCAACTTTGAAATAAAATCTAATGAAGGACAATGTGATATTTTTCATATGTGCCACATGAGTTTTTCCAAATCACATTCCATTGCAATGAAATATCTCGAAGGAAATCCATTATAGGAATAAAAAGATTTTTTTTTGTTTTATTCATTGTATATATATTTATACATGGAAATGCCTAATTACATACTGAAAGCTTTTTTTTTTTAAGGTGTCAAATCATGCAAGTTTTGCATTAATTTTTTTATCTGACAAGTTCAAATGAGAAATGTACATCTTTCTAGTGATATATTTTTGTTGCTATTTAAAGCATTAGTTTATGCTCATTGTAAACTGTTATAATGATGTGGAAGCCTCTTTAAAAAATGTTCTAGTTATTCAAGGGATTGTGATGGCTGTCCGGTAGAAATTTTTTATTCTGTATTTTAGGTCATCACAGAATTCACCCAAACCTAAGGGGAAATAATGGGAGAAAATTTATGCAACTATGGGCAACTCTCATAAATTGTTAGGCATAGGAACAGATTGACACAAGCTGTCCTTGAGACATCTTAATAATTTTTTTTATCAAATAATATTTAACGTCTTTATGAAACAAAAATTAGCATCAGCTTTAAAAATAAATAAATTCGGCATTAGCTATTTTCTTAGAAAAAAGTAAGTTATATATGTAAATTAAAGTACTGTACTAAATTACAAGCTTTTCGAAAAGCATTTCTTCTAACAAAGAGAGAGAAGATATACTCTTATATGTGCTTTTTTAAATTATTGGTTATAACATTTTTAAAATGTTTTTTTCTATAGTCATATCTTAAACAAAAATTATAGCTGATACTGTAAATTTGCTAAACAAAATCGTTATAACAGCTTTGTTTATTTATCTTGTAATGTATTAAAATCTAGATTTATGTTACACTATCATTATCCACCAGCTACCCCAGTTGATTTAGTCCCAGACTATATATTCTTTATTTTGCTTAACTTCAACTCTAAATTCGAATATCACTTTTTCTATCTTCCCCCCCCCCCCTAAAAAAAACAACATCTCCGCCAGAACACATTGTCTTCTTTACACTCTCTGAATATAATTCAGCTTATCAGTTACTTTGAAATATTTGAAAGGCTCTATGATGTTTTTTGGGCTGGTTCTTTTTTACTTTTTACATCCTGCTCTGCCCCTTCCCCTAAAAACTTTAATTTTATAATCTGTTAAATTCTAATTGGCATGGGCCACTTTATAATGCAACTAAATACATTTTACCAGTGAATTCAATTACCAGTATCCACCTCAAAGTCTTAGGAAATAGTTCTACATTCAATCTCTAAGTATTCATCGACTTTTCAGCTTTTTATAAAAAATATTTTAAAAGCTCTCTGATACTTTTTGGCGTTAGCCTTTTTAAAAATATTGCATCCTGGGCATGGAAGGCTCACATAATATTTTGGTCAGACACTCCCTTTGAGCTCTTATGTAAAATATTTTCGGTCTGTGATTTATAGTTTGTTACGTTGAATTACAATGACCCACTTATATCTACTCCCATACACAACATAAACAAATGCTTCTGGACTGAGGTTCACTTTTCTAGCTTTCCCCCTTACCACCTCTGAAAAATTATGTTACATAGTGGCACAATCACTAACTCTTCTTCTTCTTCATAACAGCATTTAAATATTTCATAGCTTTTGGTCAGACCCATTTTTTCATTATCACTCTGGTATTGTAATGCCCTCTCAGTTGTTCTAGGCACACAGAAAATAATAACTGGTTAAATTTTCATATTTTTTCATCCACAGCTAGTGAGAGAATAAGTGATATGTCAGTACACGAATGAATGAGGGCCCTTGTGAATATCATAAAGATGTTATATAAAATGATGCTTTCTTTATTATAATATATAAATATATTAGAAAAAGGGTTTCTTCAAGCAATAAGTGGGTTGTACACTGACTACAATTTCTATTTATAATTTTAATAATAATGTTTCTCTAAACATATTTTATAATTATTGTGCTTACTATTAGTAATAATAGAACAAATGTGATACTTAAATTGTACATATATTGTTAACCATATAAATATGCATAATTATTTAACTTGATGCATATTATTTTAATACAAACATATATATAGAAATTATTATTGTGCCAATTATTTTTGGATAATTTATTTATTTTTTATTTCATTTTAACACTTGTGATATTTAAGATGATGATACCACTGGTACAGAAGTTAACAAACCTGATATATATCTATTAACATAACTAAGTGACAAAGGTCTCTGATGTTGACTTTTAAGTTTATCTTCTTTGATTTATAAAAAAAATTTCTTTACTTTCATAACTGCAAAGCTAGTAGTTTGTTACAAATATCTTTACATTTTATTTTATTTTTTTCTATTGAAGTGTAAAATACTTTGGATG
The DNA here is from genome assembly GCA_036873155.1 of Biomphalaria sudanica. Classification (NCBI taxonomy): domain Eukaryota; kingdom Metazoa; phylum Mollusca; class Gastropoda; family Planorbidae; genus Biomphalaria; species Biomphalaria sudanica. The sequence goes on along the minus strand of JAZGLO010006654.1, from coordinate 6,591,232 downwards.
CCTTATTGAAAGAAAACTCCTGCTTGTTTAATGGGATGACTAAAAAATTTAGCTTAGAATCTTCAGATAACAGTAAAATTCAATCTAAGAATTATAATTTTCTATATTTGAAAGTGGATTTTTACAAATTGAGTTTGCTATATTTGTTTTTGATTTTAATGAATGTAATAGCCATGAAATAATTTTTAAAAATATATTTCAATTTGCTGATTTGTTATTATTTATGTTGTTGATTTGTTGAAACCTTAAATAATATTTAACAAAAATTGCTCTGCTTAATCAACTCATGAAGAATTTACAAAAAATAAAACATCAACCATATTTTCATAGTTTTCATTCTATTTTTTTAAAATACATTAATGAAAATAAGTTAATTACCAGTAATTTTTCTCAAGTACATTTTGTTTAAATGTCCTATAATTTAAAATGATAAATAGATGGAATTGTTTTTTAATTGAAATGTTCTAGTCAAGAACAAGACATAGCATAAGCTGAAAGGATTAATTTTATTCATTAGTATCTGCAAGATGCAGTGTTGCTGAAAAGTTCATCACATACTTATTATAAAACACTTATTATAAAACATATCTATTAAAAAAATATGCAAAATTAAATTCATTTTGTTTTTAACTTCTCATATTTATCGTGTTTTAAAATTTTTTTATTATGTGATTAAAAACACACAAAAAATGCTATAAATTTGCATTAAATTAGCATTTAAAAAAATATGAACTACTACATCTAAGAGTATTCTATGTGTACAGAGGGTAAACAATTTTAGAAGTGTTATTGTTAAATTAGCTAGATAGACAATGTATGGAAAGAAAAGTTTGGCCACTCGTCTACAAATAAATTGTGTACTTTGGTTGTATGTTACAGCATCAACATTTGTACATTAAAAATATAGTAACCAAAAGAGGGAGACCTAGTCTCTTCATACTATGACATCACATTACAAGAAATATTTCTGAACAAAAAAAAAAGCTCTTTTCAAAGGTTAATACAGAGAAATGCAATACAGAAGCCTGTTGATACAAAATCAATCATATATATATAAGGCTGAAAACAGTAGCTTGTTGAAACAAAATCAATCTTAAATAAATAAATAAATATATATATATATATATATATATATATATATATATATATATATACCGTATTTTTTGCCGTATAAGACGCACTTTTTCTTCTCCAAAACTGGGGGGGAAAAGTTGGTGCGTCTTATACGGCGAAAAATACGGTACGTTCAGAATCTTTTTTTTCTAGATTTTCCTCCTTTAAAATTGGGTGCGTCTTATATGCCGGAGCGTCTTATATGGCAAAAAATACGGTATATATGGCTGAATTAAAGAATTGTTTTTGTAATTCAGCTTTCTTCTGTATGGATATACATTTAACTTACAGTATCCTTAAATATATAAATAAGCACAGAGTTGGTACTTAAGTACTATATAATTAGTGCCCTATAATAGATTAAAAAAAAATATGACTCATTTATAATTAGTACTTATTTTTAAAAAAAAGATAAAAATATGCTTTCAGGCACAAAGAATTTCAATTAATTAATATTTGTTGTAATCAAAAGATAGTTTTGCTTAAAAACCATATTCCAAGACTAAACAAAAGATCATAAGACATAGAATCTATAGATCCTGTACATTGATAGAACAACAGCATTAGTTGTTATTCACCATCACCATCATTTATCATACTTTATTAAAGTATGATAAAAAAAAATGTGTTCTATGATAGTCAAATGGGTGCTTAAGCATTCAGCTGCTAGTCTAATGTAATAGGTTCAATTCTGGAATGGAGTTGAATTCTAAAATTACCTAGGGCTTTTAATCACAATAGCCTCATTTAAGGAAAACTTGGCTGACCTTTCAATAATAATTGGCGACTGAAATAGAAAACTAAACATCATCACCCAATGGATTGCTTCTAAATAGACAGACACTTAAACCATTTAACACATGGTTGAGGCACAAACTGCTCAAGAGTCCACAGTACTCAGCAGGGGAAAAAATAGTTAAAAATAGAATAAAAAGTACTCATTATAACATGGTGAATTGAAAACAATAATTTCTACAATAATTACCTTTTTGATGTTTGAGCTTAGTTACTGGTTACTGATCCTTATGGAAATAAATACTGACTGATTTTTCAAAACCTCTAGCTTATAGCCTTATATAATAATATTAACTCTTTTCTCCTGATGATGATACCATCATTGATTTGACTCCATTAAATTAACTTAATTTCTGGATTCATAAACTTTAATTGGTGTTATATAAAAAGGGCATGCATTTATCTCTACCAATTATAACATATTCTGATTAAAACAAAAACGTTATTGAAGTTTAACCCTAACAGGGTAGTGAAATACGAATGGGAAAAAATGAATAATTCCTTATGAATGCAGAAAATAATTACAGAGAGATAGAGTGTATTTTTTTTTAACTTATAAGAAAATAAAAATGTGGCCTTTTCTATTGAAATATAATTCATTTTCTAATTGTATATTTATAATTTAGAAGCAATCTGTTTGTACACATCAAAAGTTCTATATATTATTTTATGAGCTTCATCAAAATAAGGATTAGTATCATTTTTGACCCTATCCATCCAAGCCTTGATGATTGGAGACTTCTCATAGAGGCTATGTTCGTGGCAGGCATACAGCTGCATTAATTCACAAACAGCAAACAAGTCAGCTATAGATATTTCATTCCCACCTCCAATGTAGGTTTGTGTTTTCAAAAAGTAAGTCTCAAGTTGTTTTAGGACCTCAGAAACTTTTTTCCTCATCTTTTCCACCTCTTCTTGGTTGACAGGTTTTCCAGTAGCTTTTGGAATTATTAGCTGGCAAAGACATTAAAAAATCATGGTCATGTTTCAGAATTTGCTGACTGATACTTTGATATTGTTTTATTCTTAAGGAAATATCAAAAGCAAAAGTTGATTTTTTTCACTGTAAGATTATTTAATTATTAGGTGTGGGTAGCCTAGTTATATAGCACTTGCTGGAGAAATGGAGTTTTCATTATAGATTTTCTTATCTCTCAAGCCGCCTAGCTCTAATGGCTACTTGACAGTGGGTGGCAAATGTCAATATGATTAGTTGTTGTGCTAGCCATATGACACTTTTAAGGTTAGACATTCCTTCCAAAATGAAGATTATAATATCCCAACATGAACCTCTTGCAGGATGGAAGGGTATGAAACCAGGCAGGGCTTAAACTTAGGACCATCATGAACACGGTCCAAAGATAACATAAAGTCTGGTAGTTATCCTTATTAAATGTTGACGATAAAAACAGGTAAACCTTATATCACATGTCCTAGATCTTCAGGCAAACATATTTCTGTACATATTTTTTAAATACTCAAATGTTTTTTTATAAAGAAAGAATTGCAAAATATTTTTTGGATTGTATTTTTACCAACTGCTGGAAAAGACTTGCACACATTCCTCTTGTGTTAAAATGATGCCAGTGAAGGTATTCCTCAACTCTGGCTTGTTTCTTTAGGTTATGTTGAGGAAACCAGTGATCTCCTAGCTCATATTTGCCAATCACATACTTTAAGATGGCCATGCTGTTGAAGTAAGTGCACAATATTTATTGATTTTCTCTGCATTAAAGCATCTATGTCTACTGTAAGCAAATTTGACAACTTATGCATTAAACTACATTTTTACAAAAATACTCCTAGCAAATTTGTAGCAAATTTCTAATGTGCTGAACAAAAATGAAAATATATTACCGACACAGAAAATGAACCTTTTTAGGCCACAATGAGTCCAAGATATTGTTTTTCTGATTTAGAATCCAATGAATTATAATGGATAGGTTTTATAACTTTGGCTTAATTAATTAGCATTAAAGATCATCTGTCAATGAAATAAATGTCTGCAAATGCAAGAATTCATTCAATAAAATATATATTTAAGAGCATTGAGCTCCACTCTCTGTTTTTCATTCACTTCATACAACTCACATCTTTCTTTGATTGGTTCTTCCACAGAAAACTTTTTTTTTCTTAGCCCATCTATATTAAAATTTAAAGGGCTGATGAGAAGCAATGAAAGTAATGAAAATATGCTTTACTACTTTACACAGTGACTGAATGTCTCTTCAACCTTTCTCCCAGTAGCAACAACAGACAAGATAATGTAATTTGGAAATATCTTGCCATTATCTAGTTTTATATTTTTACATTTAACTACCGGTACCATTGTATTATACTGATAAGCTTTCTTTGAATTTAAAAAAATGCAAATAAATATATTGTTATAGCTATAAAAAAAACAACTAAGATTAATAATGACTAACCTCTCTGTAAGTAGAAAGCCATCATCTTCTACCACTGGCACAAGTGAAAAGGGGTTGATCTTTTTAAATTCATCAGTCTGATGTTCATCTATAGAGAGTATAAAGTATGCATAACTTACTTAGTCATTTTTTTTTTATTCGAATAATACCAATTTTTCTTTGTAATAAGATAGAAAATAGACCAGGGGAATGGGGCATTATAGGGTCTTTGTGGAAAAATTTAATTAACAGTGAATGGGTAACTCTCCTTTCACATTCTCTTTCTCCAAAATCAGAAGCAGATCTGGACATAATTTTTTTAGCATGTACATAAAGTTATGTCTGAATAAGGTTTCCTCTTTAGTAGCTCAGAATTGTTATAAAAGCATTTAAAATTAAACACAGTAGAAAATAAATATTATGTTTATTATATGAAACCAAAAAATGTGGCATTAATTCTGCATTATTCAATTTTAAACAGAAAATATCAATGGCTTTAAGAAAAAAAAGGGCTAAAACAAAGATCAGGCTAAAACAAAGATCCCAAACTCATTTGCTAAGGTAGTCAAACAGAATTTAAATTTAAAAAAAGAAGCTTGGAATGAAGCATTTGATTTGGTGAAATGCTTAAAATCAGTCAAATTAACAGCTTGTTGGAACTGAAAGTATTGATGTTTTAAAAGTAGTTTCATAACTAATTTCAACACTAGCAAAATGCAGTGAGTGGACAATGACTACATTCGTGACATTAAAAAGAGAAGTAGCTTACTTGACATGTTTGTAATTGCTTTTTACAAAGTTTATATATCAACTCACTCTGTCTGTCGGGTAGAAAATTTAGTACACATTTCTCTGACACCCAATCTTGGATCAAGCTGAAATTTTGCACAATTATTTCTTTTATTTGACAACAACGGAATCAATTAAAAAATTAACCAATTAGTTGATTGATTATTGGTAATTAATAATTTTGTTTGGTATCTCTAACAAGGGAAAGAAATTTACTTGACTGAAGTGGTGGTATAAGTTGAATTAATCCCCTTTATAGGTCGCTGCTTTAAAGTAAGTTTGAAACAAACAATACATAACTATATACATGTTTAAGGTGAAAGTGAATAGATTTAGTCATAGAATTTCTAGATCTAGAATATCATATATATATATGCAGATGTCATAAGCATATAATATAGACATAGTAAAATGGCTGTGAAAAGAGAGTTCAACTTTTAAGTTGGATCCATAGTAAAGTGGCTGTAAAAAATGAGCTTTATGCATGGGCATAGCCAGCTTTTAAGCTAGACTCTAGCATTCTAGATCTAGAATTACCTTTTCTGAGAGCAACGGGCTTAGGCTCAAAGGGAACATTATTCAGCCTTAGGAATATGTACACTGCCCGAGAGGGTTGTGAAAGAAGATCGTAATACAGCCGTAAAGTAGGCATTTGACAAATCATACAAGTCACAAAATGCTTCAAATCGTAAATAGATCTAGATTTAAAATCTAAATCCTGCTTTCTTGATCTGGTAATTATTTTAATAGTCGATCTGTATCATGAACAGATTAAAATCTAGATCTAGTAGTCTCTATTGATAATATTATTTGATTATGTATAGCCACTATAGGCCTATATTATATATTTAGTATTATATAGTGTATATAGTCTTTTTTAAAGATCTACTAGCAGATCTAGTAACTAGTAGATGATAGATCTAGTCTAGATATTTATTTAGATCTATATTTAAAATATATTTATATTTGGTTTGAGTGATATATCTAATCGGTAACCAACCAAGAAAATCGGGCAACAATTGAAGTTTGTAAATCTTGACGCGCAATGCGGAAATCGCCTTGATATATAGATATATATATATTTTTTTTATCTACTTCTAGTATCTACCAATTAACCAAATATAGAATCTGGAGTCTGGACTATAGAGTCTACTAAAACTATATCAGTATAGTATATGAAGTATATAAAAAAAATTATATTATATAGATATATATGACATATCTAGCTAGACATGAGCTTTAAGTTTAAGTAAGTTTAAGATCTCTAGAATAATGAATAATCTAGATAGATCTATCTCTATAATAGTAATACTATAATATAACTATAGGAGTAAAATGCGAAGTTCGAGCGCATTAAGCCCGCTGGCAGCAATTTTTAAGTTTGGATTTTTATAGCACCGTAACGGTCTGACCTATGAAAAAACTGATAGTATCTCTGAATTCCTGGTCCTTTTTTTCTATAAAAATAGATTGGATTTAATGTATCACTAGGCTTAGTTAAAATTAAATACGAAGTCAAAGAGGTGTAGGGTAAGTATCGCCAAGCGTACTTTTCCTCGAGCGGATTTTTCCCCAGTTAGTAAGCTCGATCGGGTTGATGGAAGGTTCGAACAGATCAAAGAAAATATATCTAAAAACATGTTTTAATATTTAATTTTCTCTATAAAGTCATTTTCTTTTGACTCCCGCGCAAGAACACCATCTATTGCACCATTTCCCACCCTCCACAACTTCAAATAGTCTCTTTACGCTGATGATCAATCAGACTTTAAAGCCCATTACCCATTTCCTTCACTACCAGGTAGTAAAAAAAGAATCATTCCACACCTCCTGAGTTTGACCATGAACTTAGCCTTTACAAGGTAAAGGAAATAGTATGTGTCGGAAGTAAAGAAAAAAGGTGCATGCGCAGTAGCAATATAGTAGTAATTTGGTAAACATTCAAATAAAAAAGTTATAGCAATAAAAAGTGAACTGTTCGAACCTCTTGACAAATCGGGGCTGCTCGAACTTCGCACTTTCCTATATATCTTCTTTTTTGAAGTTACGTCTGTATTATATAGATCTAAGTATTATAAGACAAGATAATTGCATTTGTAGGCTCGGATCTAGATTTATATACTACTATATATATTATATAGAGATCTACTCTACTCCACTAGATCTAGACCTCTAACTAGACTCTAGTCACTCTAGTCTAGAATCTAGATTCGGGTGTCTTGCACTCAAAAGTGAAATATTGAACTTTGAACTTCGTGGATGACCATGGCATTTAAAAAAGTTTTTAATAATATTTGTAAGATAGATATAATAGTAGCCTACCAGGTGGTTGAGCCTCGCTCGGAGGAATAATCTATTAACTTAGCTTTAAATTAAGCAAGAAGATCCTTGAGACATTTTACCGCGCGACTATGCAGAGTCTGCTAACATACGGAATAACTTGTTGGCAAGGCAACGCCTCATCTAAACTGTTGCGACGTCTAGAAAAAATCATTAAAAAAGCATCTAAAATTACACTTACATCATTGCCACATTTAAAGGAGCTTTTTGAACAAAAGTGCCTAAGAAAAATCGAAAAAATCTTGGAAGACAACGGCCACCCGCTCCATCAGAACTACGACAGGTCGTCGCGAAGTGGGCGACTGCTGTCAATCAAAACAAGAACAGAGCGGTACAAAAACTCGTTCGTACCTCACTCGGTCAGACTCTATCACCGCCACTCATTGATCAGGGAACATGAAATGCACCAAGATACCTGTGTGTAGTCGCTGAATGAACTCTTTATGTTGTCTGTTGTTTTTGTGTGTATTTTTCTGTTGTGTTGTCTTTATATGAGAAAAGAGTCCTTGTAATCACAACAAATTTCCGTAAGGATCAATAAAGCAGTCTTAGTCTTAGTCTTAGTCTTAACGAAAAATATTTACCCGAACTTATTTTTTATGACGAAAATGAGCGATCTGGTAGAAGACTACCAATCTCTAAGTGTTGCTTTTGTGTTCTTTTAGTTCTAAATGACGTACATCATGATCATGCCATACATGGCGATTCGAATAGAAATTCTCCCTGTAGACAGTGTAGTCTCGAAAAACAAATCTCACATTGAATCTTTTGCGTTAAACTATTGGCCTATTATTGGCTTGGTAGAAAGTCTTTGCAGTGTAACTTCTCAAATGATTACGTTCATAATTTAATTTTGCGATTAATATATCAATTAGGCCTCCCTAAGTACGAAACATCAAGTGATACAAAATCTCTACGTTATTGAATAAAACATACACTTTGTAACAAACTAAAGTGGCGCATTTTTCCCTTAAAGACTTTAAAAAATCGCGTTAGAATTGTAAAGAAGCGTTTCCCTTCAAGCACCTCTGTTATGCCGAACACCTTTAAGTTTACTAAAAAGCCTTTGGCAGATGTTAGAGCCCCACACGGGATACGTGCCATACGCAGCGTGACTGGCAGGCAGGGGCGTAACTAAGGATTTGAGGGCCCGGGGGGATTGACCTCTTTGTGCCCCCTTGCATTTCGACATATGACATGAGATAATGTACGCAAAAATATATAAGCCCAAAATCAAATTGGTTCAGTATATCAGTAAACTTAAAAAATAATCATTAAGACTCATTTAATGAATAATACCGTTGTTTATTAGGAAAAGTAGCACAGTTTGTCATAAGCGTGTCTTCATCTAACAGGTGTCTTGGTTCAAGAAGAAACCCAAAAGGTATCCATTTTCTTTCCAGCCTTTGGAATCTGCCCTTCATCTCCATATGAAATCTGTCCAGCACTTCTGTCGAAACACGTTTGAATTGCAGTTCTATTGACAGTCCTACATTAGAACTCAACTTCCCATCAAGTCTTTTCTTTCTTCTGGTTGTTTTGATTACAGGGAATCCATAGTATTCACTACTTTCTTTTGCTTTTTCGATAGATTGGTTTTTTTTTTCCAGTTTCTCATCATTTTGCAGAAAGCATGAAAGGGTAGGCCTACTAATTTCTTCAGCAGCTTCCCGTATATGCAGTCCAGACTTTTTTAGTTTCTTCTGAACTATATTAATTGGGCGCAGGAGCTTTGACCAGAATTCCAGATAGGCAAAAAAAAAATCTTAATTTTCCACTGCATAAAGAAGATTCTGCGCTAATATTATATGATATTACGTCATTGTTAGTTGTTTATGTTTTGTGTGAAAGCAAAATTATTCAAAGCATACAAAAGTGGGAAAGATCCATATCTCGTTATGCTCGAGTATAGAAATACTCCGATAAGCGGACTGTATGTATTCACCATCACAACTGCTGACGAGTAGAAGACTCAGGGAATCATTCCAACTGATCCCAAACTATTGAAACCATCGGTAGCTGAAAATGCAGACATTACTTAACGAACGATAGATGAAAAGCAAAGTGAAATACGATGCAAAAGCAAGACTGCTTAAAGATTATTCTGTCGGAGAGTTCGTCTAGGTCAAACATGGCAGAAAGCAGTTGTCATTTTAAAAAAACTTTCAGCGGGGTTTGAAGCCAAACAATACCTCTTCAATAAAAAAAAAAAATTAAAAAATTACGTACTCAAAATGCTATGAGCGTAGCCAAAGGGGTTTTGATTTTAAACCTCCCTAGAGCTGGATTTGAAGCTGAAAAATATCTCTTCAATATTTAAAAGAAAGAAGCAAATTAAAAATACGCACTCAAAATGCTATGAGCGTAGCCAAAAGAGGTTTTGAGTTTGGCGTCCCCCCCCCTCCTCCAGAGGATTTTTTTTTAAAGTTTAAAACCCCTCCAGATTGTTTTGAGCTTTAAATCCCCCTACAGAGAGTTTTGAGGTTAAAAACCTCTCTCTTCAATATTATTCTAAAGCAAAATAAATTCACCAAATTCTATGAGCGTAGCTAAGGGAATTTTGAATTTGTTAAAAAAAAACACAGATTTTTTTAGTTTAAAGCCCCCAACAGATGATTTTGACGATAAAGCTTCCCTTTTTGATATAAAATCTAAAGCAGACTACAGTCACAATCATTCCGAGAGCGTGACCAAGAGATGTTACACATTTCTACCGGTGGCTGGGCTCCATTAATAAAGTGCAGTGAATAGTCATCTGGCGAAATTGAAAAAGACTAAATGTGGCTCAACAAAGATAGCTAAGACGGATTTTAGGAGTCAGTTAAAGAGATTGGGTACCAATCAAGGAAATCCTATGCCGAACTGGGAGTCGACCCCTTAGTAAGGTTCTGACAGAGCGTCGCATGAGGTTTGCGGGACATGTTCTCCGACAAAATGAATTACCCATAATAAGAGTTGCGATGACATGAAGCCCATTACGAGGGAAGCACAAACAGGGAAATCCTAGTATAACTTGGCACCACACTTTCATGGAGGACTACAGAGCAGGTGGGAAGAGGCTTCAGACAAGTCTGTGGGTCATCATTTGTTTCTATCACACAGTTAAATTGTTCTCGGTAATACGCCTCCTTTTTTTTTTCGTACGTTCGTAGCAGTTGTTTTTCACCACGCTATAGCTGCCCTGGTTCATGCATATCTTTGATGGAACCTCTGCTAAAAATGATCTCGATAATAAGAATGACCATTTGTCTTCGGGGTATTCCAGTTCCCTCATTTCATTTTCGAATTTCTTCAAAAATATGTCTATGTCCATTTTAGCTTCTTCGAATATCGCACCTTTATACTTTGCTAGTTTATTCCCTGTAGTTTCACCCTTTCCTTTATCGCTCTCTTTTTCTTGGTCTAATTTTAACCATTTCTCAGCCGTGTCTTTTTCCAACGCCAACCTCTCTCTTTCAATGGCAACTAATTCATTTTTCTTTTCCCTTTCAATGGCAATCTTTTCGTTTTCTTTTTTTTTCCTTTCATAGCGGATCTCTTCTTTTCTTTTTCTCTTTTGTCCTCCATGTTTAATATCTCCTTTTCTTTTTCTCTTTCCGTTGCTTATCTCTCCCTCTCTATCAACCTTTCTTGTGCGTATTTTCTAAGTTCCGCCCCGTCAAGCCCCAATAACCTTCCTTCTTCTTTCAACGCTGCTACCTCAGCCTTGTCCGCCATTTTCTATTACTAAAAGTCGAATCGAATATTATCCTGTCTCTAGATCTAGACTTTAATATCTCTACTGTCTGTTGACAGAAGATCAATAGTATAGAGAAATACGTAGGTTTTACCTTTATGTTGGGCGCCACTTGTTACGTTTTGTTATATGATGAGACTCTTTTAACAATACATCAACACAAAACGACAACATCATAGTTTATAATTAATTTAATCTTCATGAACACTATAAACACCATTTAGTTTCTAGTCCGCAATTTTTGTTTTCTTTCTCTTTCAAAACGCATTCGCGCCATTTCACATTTACACTAACATGCGCCCATAACAATGCCTTCAAGCCCAATGCTATTTTTGCATATACTGATGGGTCGACATTGATAGAATCTGGAAGAGCAGGCTATGGAGCCTACATCGACTTTCTTGGCTCTTGCTCAGTAACAATCTTTGGACTATGTGGTAGTGTTGCAGTTTTGATGCTGAGACCATGGCAGCGTTGAAGGTCAACTCTTTCTTGTAAAGCAATCGGGATCTTTCTACACGGCAGAACCTTGGGCTTAATGCTGCTATCAATCTTTAAAGACACTGCCATAAATCACCAAAATCACCAATAAACTTTGGACTACAGTCTTCTTCTTGGTTATTCACTACTGATGCTATGAACCTATCTTTATTGACTTTGATTAACTTCATTCTTGTTAAAGTATCATGACCTAGTGCTAGAAGGCATGCTAGATTATTTGGTACAACTATATATTCCACCTCAAATGTTTCGTTAGTTTTCTCATTTCTCGTCGTTAGAGTGGCTTTCCCTTTGGGGCTCAGTTCAGTCTTATTCCACATTAGTATTCTTTGCGTTGCCTCTTCTATCTGATTCTTATTTTCGTATTTTTCTGGATGGTATTTACATCAGCTCCACTATCCATTTGAAACCTTACACGGTGACCATTCACTGTCATAACTGCTTTCATCCTTTTCGTTTTGCGGTCTTCCAAAGACATCAACCATTTATTTTCTAACATCATGACATCATCTCTTGTGTCCGATTGCATCTGTCTTTCATCGTTAGATATATCATCTGACACCTGCTGGATTCTCTTTTTGCACGTTACGGCTAAATGATGTCTTCCCTTGCACGCTAGGCACGTTTTACCCCATGCAGGGCACTTTTCCTTAGTGTATTCATGAATCCTTCCACAATACCTGCATTTATCTTTCTGAATGTTTGTTCTTGAGGGTGTTGCTACTTTCTAAATGATTGGAGGGTCGGCTTGTATTTGTCTCAACTGTTTGTTGGTTGTCTCGTATGCTCTGCAAATGTCTCTGCACCTTTCCAATGTAAGATTACTATCTTGTAACAGTTTCATTTTGAGGCATTCATGTCTAACACCAATAAATACTCTGTCTCTAATCAAGCTATCTTCCAGGCGTTCAAAACTACACGTTTTTGCTAGTCTTCTCAGATTTGTTATGTACTTTTCAATGTCCTCGCCTTCTTGTTGTTCACGAGTATTGAAAACATAGCGCTCATAAGTTTCATTCGTTTTTCCAATGCAGAAACTTTCAAATTTTTTCACGATTTCTTCCATCTTTCTTTCTTTTCCCTTCTCAATTTCAAGACCTTCATATATGTCCATCGCTTTTGTGGACATGTTACATTCTACCTCGAGCGGCTCGAGTATAGGAAGGAAATTTCTAGCTGCCATTGCACGGCGTAGCCCTGTAATTTTTGCCTATTTATTATTGCAAACAATAAACCTTAATATACTGATTAATGATTACCTCTGATCATTAATATACCGCTGCCACCATGTTAATTAAGATCTAGGTTCACAGTCAGCAATAAACAAACAACAACCATTATATTGAACGTGTGCACCTTTGCGCACCATATCAACAGACTGTCAACTCGGCAAGGGACATTTGAGGGCAACACAGATTGTTGTGGTCACGGTCTCAAAATCTGTACTACAGGCTTTGCAAAGCCCTGGACCATGGCCCCCCATTTCGACACTGTCATCATGGCCTCACACAACATAAAGCAGCGCTATGGCACCCCTGTAATAATACAGTGGGTACCGAGTCACATAGGTGTGACTGGCAACACTATTCCAGACTCCTTGGCCCACCAGGGAGGGCAAATTCCACCAAGTCAACAGGCTGTAAGTTTTCATCTTACCCTGGCTATAATTTAAAAAAAAATAGAAATGGAAAAGTGGTTTGAGTGCTGGGAAAAATCCCAAAAAGCCCGTGGAGTCTGGGAGCGCAAGAGGCGCCCTGACCGCACTTCCGTGGTGGAGGCTGTCCAGGCCTGAGAAAGCTATTTTAGCACAGTGCAGGACAGGCCACTGTCCTGTTGGCTCATATTTCTCACGGCTATGGCCAAATTTCGATTCACGGTGCCCCCGCTGCGGGGAAGAAGAGGAAACTCATATTCTGTTTTACTGCCCCAGACTTTCTGATCTCCGCCTCGACAGGTCTTGGAAACCAAAAATTCTCGACCCGTATGGTGACATAAGCACTACGCAGGACAGCAAGGTTTCTGTCCAGGGCTTTTGCAAGAGAGAATTTAAGCCTCCCAAGCCCTCACTCAAATGGAGTTTGATGATGATGATGAAGTATGTCCACGCGCAAAAGAGTTCAAACCCAGTCGGGAATATCCAAGTAAATATAATATGTCTTCGAAAAGTTTGTTTAGGTCGACATAGATAAGTAAAATGAGTACGGAATAGACATGTAAAACCATAGTGAGGGGCGAGTTGGTAATTGTTATTATTTAAATTATCCCTGGCTTTTAGTGAAGAAGTTACTTTAATTGTATACAATTTTTATCTTTCTGCTGACCCTCTTCAATCGTGCATCACAATCTGAGAACCACTGCACAAACCTAAATATATTTTATAAGTTTGAAAAATGTATTCTTTATATAGGTCTGGACTGGTTTGTCTTCCTTGATAACCTCTTAATTGAAGTTACTTTTTACTTTCTAAAGTCTTTCTGACTAGTCAGTGAGTCACTAGTCTAGATTCTAGATCTATATTAGACTATATCTCTATTCTTTATGTAAACTTAATAACAATATTATTATTATTATTGGTACGTAAACTAATAACTAATACCTTTTTATTTATGACTTTATGTTATTATAATTACTAGATAATTTATATGAAATCTAGAGTAATATAAGTCTACTCTAAATATTTAATTTTAAAATATCATCATAAATTCATAAATAATAAAATATGCATGATGATGTGATGACTGTCTAAGTTAGTGTAAGTAAATGCATGCGTGACCTCCATCGAAGGGGGCGATGCATGACGGCAATGAGTGAATGACGCTTAGGGCGTAATAATTTATTATCATCTTGTGAATCTTGGATGATCTTCTTTTTTGAAGTAACGTCTGAGTCGTCTGTATCGTAGATAAGATAAGAGTCTATAATAATTAATATTAAATAAAAATAAATTTAGTATAATTATATAGGTATTAGAACCTAGATCTAGTAACTAGATGATATATCTAAATTATTTTCTAAATTGACTAAATCAGTGGTTCCCAAACTTTTTTGTCTCGTAGACCCCTTGCGGCCATGGCATGTTCTTTGGTTTTGGTAGACCCCCTGCTTAATTTGTATTGCATTTTTTGCCAATTCATCATTTTAAACTTATATCTAACTTTAGTAAGTTGAAGAGTAAAAAAATAATTTAAAGTTACAAATCAAGTTATACAGATCTATCTTTTTTATTGATAAAATTCAAATTTAAACCAATTAAAGTAACAACAAATATGTATTGCTGGAATCATCAAACACACTGGAAATTTTTTGTCTGAGTATATCATCTGTTGATACGCCGGCTACGGATATTATGTTTCATATTGGATTCTGTTGTTCTATGAAGTAGTCCTTCAAACATTAAATATTAATTTATTAATTAATTTGCCTTAAGTATCATTGTAAAAGTTTTCGCAAAGAACAGTTTCTTGTTTATTTCTTAATCTTTCATGTATGGCACAAAGATTGAGTCAGTAGAGAGGGAGACGGGTTGAAGGTGAGTAACTGGCTTCTAAACCTGCAAGCTTTGAGCAGGAAGGGCTCATTAGCCTTGGCTTGCTACCCACCTGAATTCAAACCTCTGCTACCTTGCGACTATACCAAAATATATATATCTTATATAATGCAGACATTACTTCAAAAAAGAAAATGACTATGTCCTACGCGTCATGCATTCAGTCATGCATATTAATCAATGACTTAAATTCTGCCAAGTCACTGGTTTTCCTGGCTAGCTCAGGCAACCCATTCCATGCTCTAATAGCACTAGGGAAGAAGAAGTTTTTGTACAAACTTGTTCTAGCATATGGGATGAGGAATGTGCCTTTATCTTTGTGTCTTTCAGAGTATTTTATTAGATTTTGTATTTGAAGATTATAGTTCAGTGTTTTTTGTATAAATATTACTTTACTTTTGAGTCTTCTCTCCTGAAGGCTTTCTAAATTTAGTGATTTTACTAATGGTGTTACTCTAGTCAAATATGAATATTCATTAGTTATGAATCTCACTGCTCTATTTTGTGTCTGTTTCCAGTTTGATAGCTTCATCAATATGGGGATTCCATGACAGTTTTTCATTTATTATAACACCTAGGTATTTTGCATTTTTAGTCTGTGTTACTTTTTTACCATGAATAAGATAAGTGGAATTCATTTGTTTTAGTTTTTTTGTTACTTTTAATAACAG